>JALIZH010021584.1:0-20674 GCA_030522465.1 Rhipicephalus appendiculatus
GGGCACGGCTACTGCATCTAAACGTAAGCGAAATCTAAATTACCCACGTGCCTAGATTTAAGTGTTCGTGAAGGAACATCGAGAGAGAGAGAACACAACTTTATTGTCGTCAGACTAAGGAGGCAGGTGATCCGCCAGGCTGAACTTGGCGGCCACCTCCTCTGCCCTTTGTATGGCCTGCAGCTGAACTGCCAGGCTGCTGGAGGTCAGAACTGCCTCCCACCCCTCAGGTGAGGGAGTGGCCAGGAGATCGGGAGGGGGGGGGGGGATCTTCCCTGCAGGCCCAGAGAATGTGACTGAGTGTGGCTATTGACCCACAATGGGAGCAACGCGGGTCAATCGTGTCGGGGTATATACGTGCATAAATGTATGGACACGGGAATGAATGAGTTTGCAGTCGGCGCCAGACAACCTCCTGGCGCTTAGTTAACTTATGGTGCGGGGGGTGGTTTTAACTGCCTCGAAAGACGGTAATAATGCGTGATGTCATGGTAGGATGTCAAGGCCTCACCAGGGGTTGCCCGGATCAGAGGCGGGTACCACGGCTCGGCTGACGAATCCTCGAGCATATTGGTGGGCCGCCTCGTTACCCGGGTTCCCCGCGTGAGCTGGCACCCATATCAGCTCAATGGAGCATAGTGTGTCTTCCTCAGTAGCTGTCAGGGAGAGTGGGCAAGAGTAAACGCAGCGTTGTGGGGGCCACAATGCCACGTGCGAAGTTGGAAATAGCAGCCTTTGAGTCGCTGAGTATAGTGCTGAATCCGTCTGCTGCTGCTAGCGCTATCCTCGGCTTCCGTCGTGTTAAGCACACGGACGGAACCAGCCGTTTTAATTTGGGGCGAATTAGCGTTGTTTCCGGGAAGAGTGATTACGCTAATTGCGTATGCATTGGTGAAGTCTCGGTATTGGGCGGCGTCAACGTACGCCACTGCGGGGTTGGACGCGTACGTTTTGTGCAAGGATTTGGCCCTCGCTTTCCTTCTGCCTTCGTGGTGATTGGCCAACATGTTTTTCGGTAGTGGCTTTATGAGGAATTTCTTTCTGATGTTTGGGGGGAATGACGGCAGGATCATTACCCGTGGGAGATACCGCGTGCCCGATGTTAGCAAGGATCCAACGGCCCGTCCTGCTTCCCTGTAATCGGTGAATTTGCGCCGTACGATGCGCTTCGAGAAGTTCGTGTAAGGTGTTATGCAGCCCAAGACTGAGGAGGCGCTCCGTCGAGGTGTTTCGGGGCAGCCCCAATGCCACCTTATACGCTTTGCGTATAAGCTGGTCGAGTCGGGCTCGCTCAGACTGAAGGAGGTGCAAATATGTGAAGCGCGACAAAACGAAGGCCTGGATTATCTGTAGCAATTCCTTCTCCTTCATGCCTCGATTGCGCGCGCTCACTTGAGATATGAGATGGGCCGTCTGGTTCACCGTTACCGTGAGGCGGTCCAGCATAATGTTGTTATGGTGGTTCGAGTGATCCAAATTTATTGAGGAGAATACACGGATGCCATAACACGGATTCACTACGGCGCGCCTCATAATCATATCAAGATTTTCGCTTGTAAAGTTTCTGGTTATAATGGAAACCCTGTTGAAAATATCACCTTATAGATAGCCCCGTGGCTGGCGCAGCGCGGTTGTAGTACCGATCCATTTCGGCGGTGGCAAGAACAATCGTGAACTTGGATTTTTCGTGAAAGTTAAATATAACCGTATGCTCGGTAAATTTTTTTTCCTTATTTCAGCCCAGGTTTAAAAGTTTACGTTGGCGCTACTATTTTGTCCCCATCCATAATTAGCCCCTTTCGCAAGTGTTACCCGAAAGTCACGGGGTCGAATCCCGGCTGCGGCGGACGCATTTTCGATGGAGGCGAAAATGCTTGAGGCCGGTGTTCTTAGATTTACGTGAACGTTTAAGGACCCCGGGTGGCCGAAACTTCCGGAGCCCTCCACTGCGGCGTCCCTCATAATAATATCGTGGTGCTGGGATGTTAAGCTTCAACAATTATTATTATTATTATTATTATTATTATTATTATTATTATTATTATTATTATTATTATTATTATTATTATTATTATTATTATTATTATTATTATTATTTCGCAAGTGTACAGGTGATGGCAAATTTTTCAATGGGAAGGTTGCAGAGTGTGCTCTTCAGGAGCATCTCACACGCTTACGCGTCTGCGTTTATGTTTTGTGCAGCTTGGATATTCGCAATAACCGCTTCGCTTAGAGAAATTACGTTGGCCTCACGCAAGGATGCAAGCAGAACTATGTACATAGATATGTACATGTTCACATTATATGACGATCGCGCTATTAATCCGAAGCCTTTCACTACGGCGTGTCTCATAATCACATGATGGTTTTCCTACGTAAAGCGCCAGCAATTAATTACCTCGGGAAGTGGTCACAGGTTCGCATGCCCCAAACACATGCTAGGGCTCTCCGGAGAATGGTGGACTTCGGTTTTGACAACGTGTCGCTTGAACTGCTTCCGAGGTCAATGAACCCTTTCCCACTCATCAGAGTAATTCCCTGACGTTCGCTTCGGAGCAAGGCCATACATTGCTGCAAGCAGGCGCTTACATGATTGTAGTAACGCTATTTTTCTTGTTTGTGCAGACATACCGCCACTGTTCTACGAGAGGATACGGACCATGACTGACGTCAAGGACGACGAGGGCATGTAAGGCTGCGCTAACATGCGCCTCTACACATTTACGCAATAATGTATGCGACGCAATAACAGGATATTGCCGGGGTCCCTTAGTTTCTCGTCACAGACATCAAGGTGAAAGCGTTATCGCCGTCGTTGCCCCTTTATTGAAACCCTTCTTGAATATTAATTCCTCCTTCTTTTCCGACGAGGTGCGAGGATGGTCATGTGTCTTTTAGGGCGTGCGTCGCGAAGGCATTTGTTGGAGCAGCTGCTACTGCTGCTGCTGATGATGATGACGATGATGATGACGAATTATAGCTGAACCCTTTGTAATGGCGGCAGCTTTCAACTGCCCATTCGTTACACAATTGACATGTTGTGACTTCCGGGTGCAATTTTACACTTCTGCCTCGCAATATTACATCTATTAACGAGACTCCCTGCCCGACATGACTGATGTCTGCGTAAATTCTAAAAGTGGCAACCGATAAATGTGATTTTGTGAACCTACCTACAGTAAGGGTTACATTAGCTTTGAGAGCACACATTCTAAACTTGGTAACCCTACTATCGGTGCACAAAATCACATTTATCGGTTACCACATTTAGAGTGTAGGGTCTTTTATAAAGTGGTTTCAAGCGATAGCATGGCTACGTGGTTGAACACGTGACTGTCACGTGGAATACCCGGGTTCAGTTCTAATTCAAACCCGTGACTTTATTTACCACATTTGCACACCGCGCCCAGTGTCTGATGAGGCACTCTAGGCGTTTACCGCGGTGCATAAAAAAAGTGAGAATTGCACTAGAAGGGTTGGAGCACACCGCTAAGAAACCTTGCTATGACAGGTAGTGGGTTCATTCCACGTCCGTCAACGGAAATAATGTGAAGCATTCTTCTGCACGTCAGGACATTAAAAGAAGTCACAGTTTCGCCACAAGGGCGATGCGACGAATGCAATTGCAACAAATTGAAATGCCATACGCAGTAAGACAAGTAGTAGATCATTCCTTTAGCATGCCACCTGACGTAACTCAGCAAAACGCTGGCCTACGTAAACGCGGCCGCTGTAGGTAGCGAAATTACCTTTGTGCTTTCTAGGGCTTCAACGCTAACATTGCGATTAGAACACAACATGCACAAAGGTATGAGCCGTCTGTTCACCCGTGTCACGATACGGCGCGCGCGAATGCTGGTCAAAATGCGCAGTTTCCGCCAAAACCGCTCAGCCCCCCCCCCCCCCCTCCCTTGGATGCTTCCATGGCCATTCGCGAGACATAGACGACTGGCACGCTTCGTCTCCGCTTGATCCGCGATTGCTAGCAGCCCTCACATGCTTCACTCGCACATGCGGCATACAACGCGCGGGGCGATGCTATCACCCTCCGGCTTTGTAGGGAATCTCCCGGCGACGGGGAAAATGCGCCTGCAGTGTCCATATAATTTCTATTAATAGTGGGAACTGCGAATGGCGACAAGTCATAGTAAAGTCCCTAGATTTTTCTCTCGTACTTAGTACCGACAACTACCACATCTCCCGACCCTCTCTCACGCGCAGCCGGCGTCTGCCGCCATGTTCTTCCTAACTTGGAAGATTTACAAAGCCACGTAAGCCGAAGTACGTTAGCCCCGCTTCTTTCAGCGGACAATATGCGAACGCGACGCGCCTTTCTCCTCCCGCTAATCCCCTGTCATTAGGGAGTGAGGGACGCGTTTCACCAGGCGCTGGAAAAGAGTTTGGAAGAACATGGCTGCCGAAAACAAGCGTTACCCAATGAGATTCAAAAGTGATCGACGTTGGGCATGTTGGTAAAGCATAACGAAAGGTAAAACAGCGCTTAAAAAACGGGGACAAAAAGGGACGACACACGATGCGCTTCTAACAGTTGTATTGCAGCAAGGCAATAAGTAGAAAAACCAAGCCTCCAGCGCATGCGCAGTCCACATCATCACAAAAAAAGATAAAAAATGAGTGATGCTGCTCACAAAGGTGAACTAGTCATAAACGAAATAAAGCACTCGCTATAAGATACACGTGAACTTTATGATGCTTCGTCTAAGAAATTAATCTCTTTCTTGCTTATAAGCAAGAAAGAGATTAATTTCTTAGACGAAGCATCATAAAGTTCACGTGTATCTTATAGCGAGTGCTTTATTTCGTTTATGACTAGTTCACCTTTGTGAGCAGCATCACTCATTTTTTATCTTTTTTTGTGATGATGTGGACTGCGCATGCGCTGGAGGCTTGGTTTTTCTACTTATTGCCTTGCTGCAATACAACTGTTAGAAGCGCATCGTGTGTCGTCCCTTTTTGTCCCCGTTTTTTAAGCGCTGTTTTACCTTTCGTTATGCCAATGAATAAGAGAGCGTTGGGCGAGTTGGTATTGCATTGTGAATGGAATTTTGCGCAAAAACGACACACGAACACGAAGGGAAGCCGAAGGGAAGACTGCGCTTGTCTCGTGGTTTCTTCCCTTCGTGTTCGTGTGTCGTTTTTGCGCAAAATGCCATTCATTATGCCAATGAGATTCGTCGGTGGCGCTTCAATGTTTGCCGGTACTTAGCAAAAAACAGAAAAAAACAATCTAGGTACTTTAAGTCATAGTAGTACATAGTTTTCATTATCCGCAAGTGCGCTTCCCTGCGCTACACGCAATTCGCCCAACTAATGGCGGCACTTGTCGTCATTTATGTGGAGACGAGGTCCTGGTTGCACGCGCAGGGGCTTGTCTGTTGTGCGTGTTTATGTCAAAAGAGTCCGCATTTACCGCATCATAGCGCAATCAAACTGCACTTGAACGCGCTGTGACAGCTGCCCTTAGTTTGGCTAACTGCATCGCTGGAAAGCTAGCTTTACAATTACGAAAGGGGTCTAGTAGCTGTGTAACATTAACCAGCACAACTCAAAGGGGTGTAACAGCTATACGTTGCAATCATAAACGTGGCAAAGTTACTCTGCTTCGGCTGTTGTGTGTAATTTTCTGTAGCTATACTTTTAACACAAACATCACATAAGGTACTCTATATCTCCAGAAAAACTGCTTATCGCTAATACACACTATCAAAGACCTCACTGAGTGTGATTTCACTGCAGTCCATTGGATCTGCCCTTATTCTGGTGGGCCGTGCTAAGGCAATTCGCGACAATCCTGTCACAACGAGGTGAGTGAAGATTTGCATTCTTCTATGGATGATTCTTATCAAATTCACAACCGCACTTTGCCTTCGAAATAATCACAGTAGTGAGTCGTGAACATAAATCGGCAAAAAATGTGGAGCTCACTCAGACTCACTCATGAAATATATTTCCCGCTTAGGGCTCACTCGAGCTCAGATTCACCAAAATTTTCCTTAGCCGGTCTCACTCGAACTCACGCTCAGGAAAATTTGCTTCAACCGGACTCACTCGGACTCGGACACACTCTGACTCAGACTCACCAAAACATTACTCACCCGGACTCACTCAGACTCAGACTCATGGCTTGATCTGAGTCTGTCCGAGTGAGTCGACTCATGAGTCCGTTTGCATAGAATTAGCGTTTTCGACCATGGTGTCAATGCTCTTTATCACCAATATCTCACGTAATCGGTGACCTTCTTGGCGCCTTTTGATATAGTACCTTCGAATACGAGTTGTGAGTGCTCGCAAACAAGTAAGGCCATTTTTTTTATTGTGATAGCAATTATATGGACACTCTCGGCTGATTTTCGCCGTCGCCGTCTGTCGACGCCGTCATGTCCCGGATATGTATATGTATGTGTATATATAAAAAAGGCATAAAGAAAAATAAATCAGTAGAAAAAAAATTCCAAATCACCTGACCGGGGATTCGAACCAGCGACCCCTCCCTCCGCAGCCTGCTGCGCTAGCCAACACAGCCACACGTCATGCTCGTGCCAGCGATATAACGGCGAGCTATTCATATGCACCATTTGCCGCTCGCGGTACGCAGATCTCGGAACAGTTAGAGCGTGTTTTCTATCACGCAACGCTTTTACAGTTTCTTTCAAATTGAAAACTGCCCTTGAGATGCGCACGAAAAAGTGGCTCCCTTCTGTACCACTCATTATGTAGCAAAAAAAAAAAAAACACCGGGTACACTTGGCGTCAGCCGCCACCGCGTGGCAGGAGGCGCAGAGGGGTCATTCCACGTGCCGCAGTTTAAAAGAAAAAGGAGCATCAAACAACGTCGAAAAGTCATATAATTATATGCCCTGAGTGGGTATGAGCCATGTCAGAGGCAATAACATTAACAGCGTCGGCTTCTGCATTGTGGACACTCGCAGCACCTTGCTCAAATACAAACACGTAACAACTGCGACAATTGTTAGTTCACGCTTGTCCTGTGTATACATATGCGTCCTTTTCGAGCGTCCTTCTTTGTGCTGCGGCGGCGCGTTGCAAGTATCGAGCTGCTTGTCGTTCTTCGTGTGACAAACTAATTTCTTGCTATCGCATTGATTGCTTCGCCGTAGTGGCGAAACTGTGACTTTTTTTAGAGATACAGTCGAATTACGAGTCAAGCCGACTCTATCCACTTTCCTTTCGTTGGAGTCATGCAGCCTTGCAGCTTGTTCCTTAACAACTTCAGACTGTCACGCCATAATGGTGGCCTTTTTCGAGGGTCAGCTCCGCGTCCAGCTGCATTCCGACAGCTTTCGACCTCTGATGCCCACTACTATTCGGTCCCGGATAATCTCTTCATGCAGTTCTCTGATATTGCACAAATTGGACAATCGCTGTAGCACTGTGACGAACTCTTCGACACCTTCTCCTTCCCGCTGTTGTCACCTTAAGAACGTCGCTTTTACGTATATCACTTTCTGTTGAACTACGAAGTGGTTTTCGAGTGCTTGCAGACCATTGATGTAGCTGTTCCGTCTGTTCATCGGTCAACGTCAATGAAGCAAGAATGCATTCGGCCTTGTAGACCATAAAGCAGGCCAGTGGTTCTGAAATGTGTGTCTGCCAAGCCATTTTTATGGATCCGCGAAACCCACTTTAGAAAAAACAACAACAAATACGTTTTTTTTTCTTTGAGGCACACTATGCCCCCGTAAAAGCGGCCCCTTCCGACTTTTGGTATGCTTCACCGCATCAGTTTTGCATTGCGGTAGAGCTGACCTACGTTTCCCCTTTTCCAAGAGATGGCCCCTGACCAGGGGCCAGTTCTGTCCTCATTCTGCAGCTTCTGGAATCGAACTCGCGATTTCGTGTTCAGTAGCACGACGCCATATCTGATGAGCCCACTGAAGGCGCCTGTGAGCTTATGCTGAGGGAAATTTAATTGGCACGCAACCAAGTCAAGTTTTATTTACAACATGCACGAAGTACAGTGTTGAATGCCACCTTGGCAAGAAAGCTGTAAGCATACAACTTGATGAGAACGGTGGGCCAAGGAGCCCGCAGTCCTAATGTACGTGTAACACTTGTTGAAAATAAATTTTAGCCCAGCAGAGTGTTTTTAATGCCCCCCCCCCCCCCCCCCCCAAAAAAAAAAAAAAAAGAGCTGAAAATTCGGCGTCCTTCCAGCGAGCTTCGGCGAGTGTCAGCGTTAAGATCCGATGTCAAGAGAACGAGCGAGGACAAGCGATGACATCACGTGGGTTTCAGTGGCCAATTCTAAAAGTGAGTTGACCCACGTTCAAAACCGACTTGACCAGACCCACTTCCAAAATTGCCTTAGCGTACAGCAAAATTTGAGTGGCTCACCCTCGAAAGTGACTTTGCACAATTCGAGCACATTAACATTAATTCAGGTCACGTGACTGGTCACATCATGTGACACAGTCACGTGACCAAATAAGAAATTAAATTTGCAAGCTCACGTGACCGATTTACGACAATGTCACATGACATAGACATCGATACAGTCGATACGTCCAGACACGCCATGCCCAGTCTCGCTGTGGCCTCGCTTTCAGCGTCAGTGTGCTCCGAGTCTGTGTGATCTACGCTTATATATATATATATATATATATATATATATATATATATATATATATAATGCATACTCTCAATCATTGAGACACTGTAGAAGAGAGTGGGTTACAATATACGAAAAAAAAACGCGCAGTATGATGCAAAAATAGCGAAAGAAAATTTTGAATAAGTACGGAAACAGACAATAAAAACAGTAATAAACGTGACATGTTATACAATATTAGCGCAAACTTAAACATGACGAATAAAATTTAAATACAATTGAGAAAAAATTGAAAAACGATAATTAAACAAACAGAAATAAATACATATGTTGGGCAATATAAGCAGCTAAATATAAACGTAACACAAATATTGCTAAGGGGGGGGGGGGGGAATGGATGGTGAGGAGAGGTGCATGAGATGATTACGCAGGATTATCACAACGTAAGTGCGCAGAGGACGAATGATAAAAAAAGGCGAGTGATAAGCAATGAAAACGACACCGTCGGGTAGGTGGTTGCAATCGTTAGAGATCACTGCGGTATGATGGAACAAGCAAACGTGTTTGTGTCGCAGAAATACCTCTAACCTTGTGTTTATGACAATAAGAGATGAACATAGTAAGTGGGCGTTGTAATAAGAGTAACGAAGCTAGGAGTGATGGGAGGCCTAAATAGACAAATGCGGGAATGATTGCGACGCAGTGATAGAGATGCCAGTGGCAGAGCGTTTCATTGCTGTTTTATTTATTAGTGACGGTAATTGGAACAAAATGTGCAGCGTTATTCTGGATTGGTTCAATAGACAGTTTGATTTGTTTGATGAGGGTTGAGAATTGCAGTGGCATATTCTAACTTGGAACACATAAGATTTTGTACAGAAGTATTTCGAGGAATTCGCGCGGAAGGAGACCCGAGGAGTACTGACACAAATTTGAGAAGTTTCTTTTTTTTTTTTGTATTGTTTCTCTAGTGGAAAACACTGGTGTCGAGAACTCCGCCACCTTAGAAACCAACTTTCGGTCTCGATATCGAGAGAGCGGTTCCACAGTGACGTGTCACCACAAATTGATGTAGGTCTAAGTGACGTGGGGACACCAACTAGCGACGTACCAGCAACAGCTCTGTCGTCTTTTGTCAGTTTCGCGAGGTGCACGTGAACAACGTTGAGCGAACTGTCGTCAAGCGACTCCGACAGAGACTTCGACAGAATCCAGGACGCAGAGTTTGCAAACCAAGTTAGCTCTTCTGACTCATAACAGTGTGTATTGCTGTGGAGCTGGCTTGCAGATGCTGGGCCAAGAAAACTTTAAAATTGAACTAAATGATTTTATACGTGTTTTCTGACTCCGGGCGCGTGGTGAGCGTGAACACTTCGTGCCAAGCAAACGAAGAATGCCTCTTTTTTCGATGTCTCAAAATCGTTCCAGTACATCTTCAAAGGGCATTTAAAAGAAAAAAAAAGCTATTTTTACAATATTTGAAAATTACTCTTTTACAGTTGCAAAATTACCGCGCTTGACGCGAGAAGACACACGATAAGCGAAAAACGCACAAAAAAGAAAAAAAAAATGTGTGTTTCGACGCCACCTTGAAGCTCCTGAACCAAACGCAGCGAAGCCATAGATTTGCGAAGCGAAAAAAACAGCGCGAAACACGGGACAGTGTAAGAGACGGACCAAGCGCTGAGCTAACAACCAATGTTTTATTCCACACATGGGGGTATATATAGCACACGCTACATGAAAGGAGGGAGAGGAGAACAGTGACATGGAACTTTTGTTCATGAAATCTTTGTATGCATCTAGAAAAAACAGTGAAGAGGCCATCATCCACTTGACAGATATGCAATAGATTTGGCGGCATGTACTGGCTTGGTCCTACAGAGTTCCTGATGGTAAAAATGACGTACATAGTCATTTCAGGGGGTCTTAGGCCTAACATACCAAGTTTCAGGAAGTTTCGCGTGTCGCCAAAATAACCTTGAAATCCATGACGTCGCACGCATAGATTTCGGCGGGAAATTTTAAAATGAAAATTTGACCTTGATTCTCTCCTCTATTAATAAACTCGTCATGGTGAAATTGACAACATTGGAATTCTCAAAGCGTAATTTGTCAATGTAAAGCGATTAGTTGTTTCCCTTTAGTGTCCCTTTAAGTGAATCTTCAACTTTTCTGACACGTCACTGTACTAAGGTCTGCGCAAGCTGAGTGGCTTGAACCTGGTATTATCGATTCAGTGACGCTGACAGTGTGCTTTCTTTGCAGGCTGTCTGTACGAAAAAAACGCCAAACATCGACATACCCTCGGCTTCGATACCGACAAAGTCTGGAGTATTGGTCGACCCTGCATTGACTTTGTGTTAAGCAACATAGGGGTAAACAGATTTCAGTTTTGCATCTGTGCGTTACCATCGTGCTTTCCTACATCCGAGCTCGTCCAACGCTACCTAAAAAAAAAAAGCCCCCCACCTCCCCGAAGGGAAATCGTGAGGAAATGCGAATGCATTTCGCGCGCGCTTCACTCCATTTATATATGGTGGTTCGAAGAAGGAAAAAGGCGCCTAATTTCTGCAGCCCGGTCGGGAGCACGGCGCAGCGCCTTTTTTTTTTTTGCTTTTTCTTGTTTTTTTAATTTTTTTATTTATTTTTTTAAATTTTTTTTTTCATATATAGCTCCGCCGAGCTCCGCCGCAGACCAGTTTTAGTTAACGCGCACGCTGCGAATTTTTATTGTTCAACAACGCACAGGAGAAATTTCCCACCGGCACCACCTTGGAGGTCAAGATTCATTGCCATATATACGGGGTGGCCAGTGAACGGTTGTGCAGCGCGAGCAGTCGGTTTTTTCAACCAAGAAACTCGCTAGCAGACGCTGCCTGTGTCGGCGTCGCCAGGCGAGAGAGGGAGAGGGGGGGGAGCGTAGGAGAGGAGAGAGAGGTGGGGTGCGCATGCGCAGTGGGGGGGGAGTGTGGACGCTGCGGGCAGAGATGCCTAGAGAAGAGAGGGGGGGAGCGTAGGAGAGAAGAAGAGAGGTGGGACGCGCATGCGCAGTGGGAGTGTGGACGGCGCGGGCAGGGATGCCTAGAGGAGAGAGGGGGGGGAGCGTAGCAGGGGAGAGAGGAGGGGGAGGCGCATGCGCAGTGAGGGGTGTGGTTGCCGCGGGGAGGGATGCCTAGGGGAGAGAGAGGGAGAGAGGAGGTTTTTTATCTTTATTTTTTTTTGAAAGGGTTTGCGCATGCGCAGTAAGGGCGGTCACGCCGTACACCACCACCACCGGATTAAGCTTCGCCATAAGATGCTTCACATCTAGCACCTGCCGGCGCGCACACCTCCTCAACCTATCCTCCTCCTCCTCCTCCGCGGACAACGCCAACGCCAACGCCGGATGCCTGACATAGCCCGACTATGAAATGCATTCGCATTTAAAATAACTTCAGGCCTGCCTACGTAACGTGTCTTGACCAAGTGCGCGCTCGGGATGCTGTACCATCTCCCTTTAAAGAAGAAATGGTCACGTCGAGTTTTACATATGCAATAGCTTTATTTTGCTTTTATCTTTATGACTGGCGCCGATTTGAGCAATGCATCATGCTTTAGAGTCCGTGGTCACTTTTTTTTTTTTTTTTGCAATCCAATTTATTATTGCGAATAAAGAAAAGAAAAGATTCTGCCCCATGGAACGTGTGGCTAATTTGTAAGAGTAAACATTGATGGCCGTACAAAATAACGAAAAAAATTCGGCAGATCCCACGTACCTTGGAAATCGATGTTATGCGAAGCATGCGGAGGGAAGGTGACTGTGTTGTAATATTTTTATTGAGCGAAACGTTACGAAATAACGCTAAAGATATGTACAAATGTCTTACGCACTGACATATGTTGAACAGTAGCACATGTTTTATATAACTAGTTGTTTTCAGTTGCGTAACGATATGGTATGTTAAACTTTATTAAGGTCCTGAAGATCAACCCTCAAGTTGACGCAGGCGGCTCCCACGTAGGGGGGAGTAAGGTTTAACCTTACCGCCGTATCATGGGCCTTCTGGACGGCCTGTACTGGATCTGAAAGAGCTCCACTGTGAAGGACTCTTTGCCACCAGTCTCTTTCCTTGTCATAGTCTGTAAAAGCCACAGGACACTGCCAAAGCATATCTGCAATTGAAGTTAACCCGACGTGACGGCTGTATCATAGGAGTACATATGTAATGTTTATAAAATTGTATAGCCAGCACTGCAACCACAATTGACGTTTCACGAACATTTGGGTCTATTTGAAAAGCAGTTCCGAGACCTGGCGTGGCTCTGTGCTAGAATACTTCATTGCCACGCAGAATGCTGGCGTTCGATTCCTGCTGGGACCCTGACATTTATTCTTCGCATTCGTCGGGTCAACGCTGTCGATGTCAGCTTTTTCTTAACGCTCTCGCATTAAAATTACCAATGTCTGTTCTCGCCGTTCCTGTGTAGATATACTGTCAATCACCTGTGGCGCATATCCTCATACCTGTGGCACATACCCGCCCGTGCTATACGGGTATGTGCTGCTAAGAAAAGGTTTGACGTCGTACGCGACGGGATTGTCACATTATTCATGACATGACCAGCAAGTCATATTCGTCAGACAATCTTACCCTCCCATACTAATTCTGGTTTACTTCAAGTTAAGGGGGTGATCACGAGAGCACCCAGACGTAGGCGGATAGATAGATAGATAGATAGATAGATAGATAGATAGATAGATAGATAGATAGATAGATAGATAGATAGATAGATAGATAGATAGATAGACAGATAGATAGATAGATAGATAGATAGATAGATAGATAGATAGATAGATAGATAGATAGATAGATAGATAGATAGATAGAGTGCGCAAAGAAATGCTTCGCATTTAATAAATACCCTACATTTTTTAAGGTGAAAGCCTTGGATGCCTCATCAAACGCGAAATTTGAGTGGCGGCGTCGGAGACGAGCGATGCTAAAATCATCATCACGCGATGACGCCACAACATGACGTCATCATGACGTCACTGACGTCACGTGACGTAACGTCCCATGACGACGTCACCACATGGTATCGTAACTTGCTCGAAGGTTGGCCGATCACAGAGGCCACCTTAGACCGTGCACATTTTTAAAGTGATGTCAGTAATGGCCAAAGAGCGCCATACACGTGATAATGCGCGCCATACTCGATGGCAAGATGATTGCTGTAAATGTTGCATGTCTGTAAATTAGCCTAAAACATTTTTGCTATAAGGGCATGGTGTATGAACACTAAAACCATGACAATGACTGGGTGCTACGAAGCAGAAAAAAAAAGGAGAGAAAATTCATAGTGAAATACGATAGAGGAATGAAATCAAACGGGTATTGGTAGCATTCTGTTTGGAACCTTGAGGTCAAGGGTCAGGAGGCACATGCTTTATAAATGTTACATCACAGCACCAACATCAAGCAGGCGGTGATGCTATGAACCAAACGGACAGATAATTTCCGAGATTCTAGCGTCACGAAAAGGCTCTACCACTCTCTTCTTGTTGAATAAGGGGTCTGAAGAGTGCGATTTCAGCGGACGTTAAAGAAACCCCAGTAGTCGACACTGTCCTCAGGTCGATTCCACGAAAGATAAAAAAACGTGGTATACTTGATGTCTCCGATTTTCCTGGTAATTTTGTATATTACGCCCGCAACATCGAATAGCGTGAAATCACAATCTGTTTTCACATAAATTTTTTTTGAACCAAGGAAAAATCGACAAGCGTCGCTGGGTGACGATGGCCATTTTACGAAGAGTGCGTTTTCGTAAATTCGCGATCATGCTAACAGCCACGCAACCTCTATATCACAAATATCTTTCTGCGTGGCACAAATAGAAGTAAAGGAGAAATAGCTCATGCGATGTTCTCTTATTTTGGACAACTTATGTATTTTTAAAAATTCTCGAAAAACGCTGAGTTTTTCAAACTCGCTCGTTTTTGGGGCGCAATTTCTGCTTTTGTGAACGTCATAGCTTGTTCATATTTACAGCATTGATAGGCCTTCATGTGAATAATTATCCTCTGCATTTGTATTTGTCTAGTAATTTTTGAAGTAAGGAATTTTGTAGCTCAAAACATCAAAAAAAGCAAAACTGTTGGTCAATTTAAAACTCTATAATAAAAAAAACCACACTCTCAATTTTGCGCAAAATTATTTGGATTGTTCTCAGAGGACTGGAGAATGATATTCTAGAAAAACATGTTGCATCATTTTCATCAGAACAAACTTACAAATTTTCAAACATTGTGTTTTCAGAGTGTCTTCGCTACTGCGTAAATGACATCTCTTGTGGCAAGAAAATACAATAACACGCTTTTATTCTTGTCTGAGGTTGCGAAATAACAATAATGAGGCATTTTCGGGGAGTGGAAAGTGTTCTGTAAGAAAACGACCGCTTGAATGAAATGCATTTGAGTAGTTCGCGACTTCGCTTGTGCTCGTTATCCCTCAGTCCAAAGGCAGCCCCTCCAGTCGTGCCTTCTTTTTCTTTCTTCTGCTTGGCTAGAACGTAATTTATATCCTGGATGCTAACCAATAGAATCTCTATGTTGTGCTGTGCCAGAATCGAAAAGGCTGGTATAAAAGGCAAGGTCTCTTCAGGAAAGGAAACGAGAAAGTAGTCGTCAAAAGGTTGAGTTTTGCTAGCACAATATTGTGTATTTTCAAACCGTATGCGATTAACGGAGTTTAAATCGTGTCAATTACGTGAATATCGGTGGCAGTAGTTCTGGCAACGGACGAAGCATGTTTTGTGTGAATCTCAGTCTGCATAAACAAGCATACCGTGACAGGATGCCTCATACAGGAGTAAAGAGTTTCCTACCCCCTCTTTCATTCCTGGAAGCACCTGAGCTCGCAGGCATGTCCACTGATCAGGTCAGTTTTTTTGGCTTGCCTCGCAATTGCGCAACCACTTCAATTGTTGACCGTATTAAACCGCCGTGCGTTGCGCGCGCCCGCACCACGCACGCTACTCCGCTTACACTAAGGCGCGGAGCGTGGGCTACTCGATCTCCAACACGATCCGTGTACGGTGCGCATCCAGAGTAGGGGTCGGGCTGCGATGCGCAAAGATGTATCGTGTAACCTACGCAATCTACGTCCCAGCATTTCTGTGCTGCAGAGCGACAAACCCAGGCGAAGCATGTGTGGCTGTGGTCCTCAGGTTCCACTGCGGTGCTCGCCGGTCGGCACTGTCGCCGTTTGTGGATCCTTAATTTATAACCGTGTTAGAAGGTAACCCTCATCTACGCAGTTTCATCAAGCATTAGTGGTTTTGTATAAGCACGTTTATTGAAAAATAAAAGTAAGTACACAGACATGAAAAGGTGCATGCTGCCCGTCTACGAGTACTGCAACGATGTCGCGAACTACTCAAATGCACTACAGCAAAACTGCGAACCGGCCTAATAGGAAAACTTTCATTTTAACGATTTTGTGCATAAAACACGGGGATAAGAAGAAGCAACACAAGAGTTGTTAATTGCGCGCGTCTTTGTGTTGCTTCTCCTCGTCCCCGCGTTTTTTGCGCAAAAGCGTGAAGATGTATACTCAAATGCATTTCATTCAAGTGGTCGTTTTCATACAGAACACTTTCCACTCCCCCAAAAAATGCCTCATTATTGTTATTTCGCAACCTCAGACAAGAATAAAAGCGTGTTATCATATTTTCTTGCCACAAGAGATGTCATTTACGCAGTAGCGAACACACTCTGAAAATTTTTTGAAAATGTTTGAAAATTTGTAAGTTTGTTCTGATGAAAATGATGCAACATGTTTTTCTAGAATATCATTCTCCAGTTCTTTGAGAACAATCCAAATAATTTTGCGCAAAATTGAGAATGGGGGTTTTTTTTATTATAGTTTCAAATTGACCAACAGTTTTGCTTTTTTGATGTTTTGAGCTACAAAATTCCTTACTTCAAAAATTACTAGACAAATACAAATGCAGACGATAACTATTCACATGAAGGCCTATCAATGCTGTAAATATGCACAAGCTATGACGTTCACAGAAGCAGAAATTGCGCCCCAAAAACGAGCGAGTTTGAAAAACGCAGCGTTTTTCAAGAATTTTTAAAAATACATGAGTTGCCCAGAATTAGAAAACATCATATGAGCTATTTCTCCTATACTTCTATTTGTGCCACTCAGAAAGATATTAGTGATATAGAGCTTGCGCGGCTGTTAGCGTGATCGCGAATTTAGGAAAACACACTCTTCGTAAAATGGCCATCGTCACCCGGCGACGCTTGTCGATTTTTCCTTGGTTCAAAAAAATTTTTTATTTCAAAACAAATTGTTAATTCGCGCTATTCGATGATGCGGGCATAATATACAAAATTACCAGGAAAATCGGAGACATCAAGTATACCACGTTTTTTTATCTTTCGTGGAATCGACCCTCAGCCATCCACTACGGTGTCTCTAAGCAGCCTGAGTAACGTTGTAACGCTAAACCCGATAAAGAAAAAAAAATAAGAAAAAAGAAACCAACCAGTTAGACATGAAATGGATTGCTCGAGTGATTCACACAATAATTTGTCGCGCTTGTCTACACTGTTTGATTCGATTTGGTCGCATCACACGCAGGCCAGTGTTGGAGCGGAAGAATACGATTACTTGCATGCAGAACCATACCTGCTGATGTTCTTGCACCATGTGAGTGTTGTCTTATCTGCTCCGTTAACTGCAGTCGCTCGCTACTTGAACTTCCGCTTCTTTTGATAACTGTGCCTTCTCAAAAGATAGGGCGCATGCACAGACGGGTCCACTGTGAAAGGCAACACTCGCGTGCAAGGCATGTTCAGATTCCGCCATCTCGCAAAAAGATAGTGGCAAGAATTTGCATAAGGCTACAGGACGGGTCTTCGCAGTTCTTGTTTCTTTGGACAGACTAGAATCACGCACGAAAAGTTTTTTTTTTATATTTCCACTTGTAGTTAGGAGCACAGTAATTTGAAAGATGCACATTCGAGTGTTCCCTTTAACATTGGACCGTACTGTACATGCTTTCAAGGGAATTGATCAATTTGGGGCTGTACCGATAATCGTGCACTTTACTGGGAGCCTAATTTCGCTATATTACTGCACTGAAACAATGTTTTGGCACTGTAGCGATAATCGTGCAATTTACTGAGAGCCCAATTTCACTATATTAGTGCACTGAAACAATCTAGTTTCTTCTAGGTGAACTCGTTTGGGTGCTGCATAACAAATTTCTCAAATATATTTAATTTACTCTTGTAATCATGGACAAACGCTTTCATTTATTGCAGCTGTACATGACCAAAGCAGAGAGTTGGAAGGCGAAAGCCAAGCCGGACGCCGAGAAAATACTTCTGCACGACCACCCGGATCTTACTTTGGACAAGCTTTTCGCTATCGCTTTTGGAAGTGTAAGCCTTACGCGGTCATGCCACTTTGCATCTGGGTGTACGGGAGCCCGAATTCACATTTCAGTGTACATATGCGTGTAGGAGCATGTGAGGTTCGTGTTGAGGACACGAAGTGGGGCCGTTGTGGCAACGTCAAAACCACAGCATCAACGCAGGAGCAGATATATATATATATATATATATATATATATATATATATATATATATATATATATATATATATATATATATAAATTCCACGCAGAATGTTCTTTGACAGTTGTCCAAGCAATGCGTAAGCGTTGATTCATTGTAGGTTGAGCTTACCCCCGTTCAGATGGAGACAACGTAGACAATACTGATTTTCTGCTAGTGTGTCCAAGTTACAACACTGCGCAGACAATGAAGGAGCGACGTTGTAGCCAGGTCGGGTCCGACACATAGAGTGCACACAATATTGTTTATGAAATATTATTTATTCTTGTCATTTAAGTCATTCAGACTGGCAGACGGGATATGAACTAAATCGACACACATGCCCACACACTCATGCGGAAGCATAGCAGCGCAACACGATAATCCTACGTACATACATAATGTAGCTAGGCTCACAACGTTACTCGAAAGAAGTATCGCCGACAAAAAAAAAAAAAAAAAAAAAAAAAAAAAAAAAAAAGAAAGAAAAAAGCAGATTTAGGCAAGATAAACTAGTGAACTTCCTAATGCTTCCATCTTAGAGTGACATCTTAAATCTTATGTTATACCTCTGTATATATATATAGACAAGAATACAAGAAAGGCACATGGACACATAGATAGCACTCTATACACTCCTGACAATGTTTTTTTTTTACAGGGTACCGCTTCTTACTTATGCCTTCTGCCTTTCCTACAGTTAACACGCGCGTTAGCGGATTCACATACGCTCCAGCGAAACGAAACCAAAAGAAATATTCACATAAGGAACACGCATCGTGCACACACAAAGAAAAAAAAAAAGGAAATCGACGCACAATTTTAGATCATGCCCACGAACCAAAATTATTTATGATTTGTGGGCTCCGCCACAACATCGCTCATTCATTGTCTGCGCAGCTGTCTGTCTGTTAGTTCTCATTAATGTTGCGTCTAACAAAGAAAACGAGCCCTTAAATTTGCACTCCTTTCCTTTATTCAACAACGCAATATATGTTGCTTGCCCTCCTCTACAGATTTGGATAACGGTCATCTTGTACTGGTATTGCCCAGGCACATCAAGCTTACGTAAAATTCCATAAAATGTTGCGTCATTTAAGTAAAATTTGGAGCGAAGGCGCTTAGAACATCAAGGGACAAATAGCTGACAGGTCAATTTTAAGCTTGAGACGTGCTGCATGTGCCAACGGGAAAGGTGGCAAGAATCTTAGTCTTATCCGGTACAATTTTGTACCCTCTGTTCCCTCTACTGTTGCTCCATAATTAAAATTTAAAGTGCATGGTCTTATTTGTATAGAGAAAATTCCATTACCCTTTCTCTCTAGTCAGAATAACTTTAAATCATTGCAACGTTCCGAGAATGCCGCTGTAGTTGCGGGAAAGTGTGCATTCATTGGTCAATGAGGCAATAACGAGCTTTATTTGTCTCTCTTGCTTTCAAGAATTTCTGCAGGAAAGAAGACGCCGATATAAGGACGTTCCGCTCGGAAAAAGCCGCCAAACTTGAACCGTAAGCAATGGTGAGCGTGTGCACACGTATTGCAGCATTTCATAGTAAGCAGTGCGGATAAACTGTTTCACTGCGAAGATAAGCTACAACCTAAAGAAACCAAGATGAAAAGTGCTCGTAGGCGCTCATGACTTTTAAAGCATACGCTCTTATGAGCTCGCAACAACAGCCGGTTTCGGTGGCGTTGCTGTCCGCCGTCGCCGGTGTTCGTCGTATTTATCGTCGTATTGTCACAGTTTCGCCGCAGAAAGAGAAAGAAAGATCGAAAGAAAGAAAGAGAGAAAGAAAGAATTCGTCAGGGACGCAGACGTAAAACTTCGCTTGCCCCCCCCATATCCCTCGGACGAGGCAAGAGCTCTTCATTTTTTTTCTTTCATTTTTCTGTCACTGCAGGTTGATGTACCTTATTCAAACCTGGGTGAAGTTCCGCGATATCTTCAACTGCACCGGGACCGACAAGTACGTGATCGATCATTTTACACCGTGTCACAATTACTAGTCCAGTGGCCGAGCAGCGGAGGACACGGGACACCACCTGGACATCTTCAATAAAACTGTTTCGCTTTATAGGCAAATACTGAGAAGAAGGACATTTGTCTTATTGTGAAAACCAGGCAACTCGCTCCTTCTTTCTTAAGATCTGTGCATCAGTTATTGTCGCGACTGCCCGTGCTTAGCACTCCTGTAGTTCGCGTTTAGGTGCGAAGCACCTTAGAGCCCCCTAAGGTGCTTCGCACCTAAACGCGAACTACAGGAGCGCTAAGCACGGGCAGTCGCGACACAACTGATGCACAGATCTTAAGAAGGCTTGTCATGTAGTCACGGAAAACCATAAAAACGGGTGGGCGATCCCACAACTCGCCACCTGTCCACTCAACATGATGAAGGCAACAGTTAGCTTACCAAATAGCCAAAAGCGGGCATACAGGGAAGAAGAGGAGGAACCTTAGGGTAA
>JALIZH010021585.1:0-31791 GCA_030522465.1 Rhipicephalus appendiculatus
GGAAGCGGAGAGCTTGACCTTATCGTGAAGCTGCTTGTTGACGTACACCTTTTTGTGACTGCCGCTTTCTTTTTGACGGAAAAATAAAGAACACATTGAATTCAACTGAAATGAAATGAAGCTTCAGTTCTTTACGTCCTGGTTGTTGGCTCGGGTATCATGCTGGCTGCGGTGACGCGGGGTCACGTACGACACGCCGGTGAATGCTTAACGAGTCAGATCGATCCATTCCTCTATAGCAGTTTTGCATCATCATGATCTGGGAGTGTCCTATGCACTAGAACCGTAGACGTGCTAGTTGTGACCTCTGCGACGTGACCAGCTCGCAAAAGTACAATTGGAAAAAAAATTACACCATCTTCCGCTAAAGGGAACCATGTGTAGATGTGAAGCAGCGGGCGCTAACGCTTACACTGGCGGCGGCGTTGACGCTGGCGCTCATCGCAGCGTTGCGCAGGAGAGAAAACTGGGGAGGCGCAAAGCACGCAGTGATGGAGTGGTGTTTCCTACTGGAACATGCCAATCGCTGCTAATGGGCAATCATGTCCAGCAATCTGGGACGTCGACTAGTGCGGCAAAGCCGACCCCAAGGGGAAGCGCTGGGCGTAACTCTATGGGGAGCGTTCTTCAAAAAATGATTACTGAGCAATGCCTGATTTTTCGCTAATTGCACTTCAGGCACTTAATGCTGACAACCTCCTTATGTGGTACAACGCGATCAGTTTTAATCGGCCGGCTGGATTTTTTTCCCGAGACACTTTTGTGCATCCATTGAAAATGTATGGGGTGATTTTTGAAAAGCTAATTGTAGCGCAACGATAACGTAATCGCTAATTGCACTCTAGTGGCATGTACGGTAGGACAACCTGTCTTTGTGTTTGCAATTTCGTGGGATTACGCTGGGTGGATTTTTTTCCTGAAGAGCTTTTCCAAATCGATAGTGCAGGAAAGCAGCATTACAGGGGCAAAATAATCACCTGTCGGTAAATCGATGAGAAAGTGGACGTTGATCATGGTAAAAACTCAGCAAAAGTCTGCAGATGTGACGTACATTATGTGGATGAAGCATCAGGAATTTCATAACCGTAATAAATATTTATCACTAATCTAACCATTTAATTTAGACTTATGGAGGAAGCTCTCAGTGTAGAAGCACATATGTAGTACAGTACATATAGTGTTTCAATGTGAACAGTTACGATAAGGTGGTAGATAACAATTTCATATCATTGGTTTGTACTGTTTATTGTTCTCATTAATTAGGAGTTCGGGTTAATTACAATCAATGACTTATATGCTATCTATGTGTTGAGTGATGTCATACGAAAAGTGTCCGAGATGGCATACAGATTTGAAGGTATGAAATTCCGAAGTTGCTGTGGCATGACATGACTGCATGAAGAATATAAATGACAGGTCATAACATGAAACTCATGACACTTATGTTATGAACGGTATGATCTACATGCCACATTATTAGCGCTCTCGCGGCCGTTTCTTAGTTTAAGGTATACCGAAAATATTGAGGCTTGTAAAGAGTGTATGACGAACATAAATAGCAGGTATTAAGGCGAAAGCCTTTAATGTCTCATGCTCACGTCCGTCCGGTGTCCGTCCGGTGTCCGTCCGGGGTCCGTCCGTCCGGGGTCCGTCCGTCCGGTGTCGTCCGGTGTCCGTCCGGGGTCCGTCCGTCCGGTGTCCGTCCTTCCGTCCGGCGTCCGTCCGGGGTCCGTCCGTCCGGTGTCGTCCGTTGTCGTCCGGTGTCCGTCCGGGGTCCGTCCGTCCGGCGTCCGTCGGTCCGGCGTCCGTCCGGGGTCCGTCCGTCCGGTGTCGTCCGGGGTCCGTCCGTCCGGCGTCCGTCGGTCCGGTGTCCGTCCGGGGTCCGTCCGTCCGGTGTCGTCTGGTGTCGTCCGGTGTCCGTCCGGTGTCCGTCCGGGGTCCGTCCGTCCGGTGTCGTCCGGTGTCCGTCCGTCCGTATGTCCGGGGTCCGTCCGTCCGGTGTTCGTCCGTCCGTCCGTATGTCCGGTGTCCGTCCGGGGTCCGTCCGTCCGTTCGGTGTCCGTCTATCCGGTGTCCGTCCGGGGTCCGTCCGTCCGGTGTCCGTCCGTCCGTCCGTCCGTCCGAGCCCTGGCACGGAGCCAGGTGGCCGCCGGGGTGCGCAAACGGACGCCGGTCGCGTCGGACTCTACAGCGCTCGTGCTTTGCTTGCGTAGCTTCACTGTGCCAAGCGTTTGGAATCATTCTGACCGACGCCTTCTCAATGGAAACAGGCGTTCGCGGAACACACTTTGGAATTTACAAAGGGCCCGTCAATTTAAAGGAGTCCTGACACAAAAATTTTCGCCCCACGTTTTTTTGCTGCAATGTGTTGCTGGGGGGCCTGTTAGTCATAACACGGCACATCGCTTTGCTGCAGCGCGCGATAGATAATTAATTACAAGCTCCTCATTACCGACACAGCCTCAGTTTCGGTTTGACAGAGCTCCAAAAACGACAAGCCGCCGGGTGCAACTATCACCACCTAGCGAGTGAAACGCTCGGTCGCGTGAGCACAGAACAGTGACGCACTTCCGCGCGGTCTGCATCGTCTGCTTGCATTCGCTTGTTACACACGCTGCGTGATGTCGTCGCCGTTATCGTCCTCGCTGTCGTCGTCGGGCTCATCGTCGTCTGATGGCGACGATTTTCTTGCGGCGAAGATGAAAGGAATTTTCGACGTGGCGAATCACTTCAGGTTTGACCCGCTGGCGAGGAGTGCTTCGTCGGGAAGCGGCAGCGATACCAGCGACGACGACCACGATGAACCTCGCGTCGGCAATGTACAATGGTAAGACCCGACACATTCGTGCACAAATGTTCTGCAGGACGTTCGCTTTTTCTACGTTCAATATTCGATTAAATCACCTGATAACATTGTGATGCCCTTCAAGTTGTTGGTGCAGAAAAAAGCTACACCACAGCACCAGACGTGAGCCGATGCACAGGGTCGAGTCGGAAGACCCATGTACGCCAAATCCGGCGCCTTTGTGTTAAAGCAATGCGCCTCGAAATGGAGCCCGCAAACGCGACTGTTCTGCACGGGGGACCAGTCCTGATACTCCTGACGTCCACAAGCGCACACGAACTCGATCCACTTCTGCCGCCGAGGTTCGTCGCGGGGAAACGTATGCAGCGATACGCCTGATCCCGACTTCGACGTGCAGAAGGAAACAGCGCAGAAGGATTTCGGCATTGTGGCCTGTCACTGCAGACCAGGCAGCACAGGGAAATCAAGAAGTCCTTGGGAGCAGGAAACGGGAAAGCTGAAGTGTCGCCAAACACAAAACTTTCAACGCGTGCGCCGCGGCAGCGTCTCTTTGGCCGCGGCAACACACTCGCGAGCAGCCGCCGAGCAGTCACCTAAGGTCAGTCACCAACAGCGCAGCGGTATGCAGCGGCGAGCGCGTCAAAACAGAAATGGCGGCTACGACGTCATCATAACTTGTTAGTAGGGGGGTCACCTCGGGTCACCTCCGAGGGTGTCAATGCCGCCAGGTGCGGCCTATAATGCTGGATCGCGCACGCGAACTTCAAAATTCATATAAAATACCTTCCAAGCTTTATTCGCTGTCGATATTTTGCAGATGGTACACGCATGTACACGGGAATCGATCCAGCAGGCTATCTCGGCCGCGAAATTTTCTGTCAGTACCCCTTTAAGCGCTGGAACGCGGATGGCGTTTGCACGATGCGCTAAGCGCGAGAAAATACGAACGCATGCGAACGGAGGAAGATTAGTCTCGCGTCTCGGTGCGACTCGCCGTAAAAAAATAAACAAGAAAACACGCACATATTAGGTTTGTGTGTTATCCCACTGAGAGTGTAAAAGAAAAAAAAGACATGCGATAGTCAGTCGAATGGACACACGCTTTCGCCGTACACACTTTGGAATGTACAAAGTGTCCTTCAATTTTTAACAATTATGACATGTATGCCATTTATGACATGATTTACATGCCACACTCATGGTGCGCGTGCGGCCGTTTCATTCACTGGATATATACTGAAATTGGTATTATGCAATGTTACTGCGTGACAAATATAGATGACAAGCATTAACATAAAAATCATAACATGTATGTCATGTATGACATGACTTACGTTCCACGCTCATGGCACGCTCGCAGCCGTTTCGTTTACTGGATATATACCAAATTTGATATGGCGTGACATGACTGTATGACGAACACAAATAACAGATCCTTACATGCAAATTATGGCACGGATGTCATGTACGCCATGACTTACACGCCACGCTCATGGCGTGCTCGCAGCCGTTTCGTTTCCTGGATATATACCAAATTTGATATGGCGTGACATGACTGTATGACGAACACAAATAACAGATCCTTACATGCAAATTATGGCACGGATGTCATGTACGCCATGACTTACACGCCACGCTCATGGCGTGCTCGCAGCCGTTTCGTTTCCTGGATATATACCAAATTTGATATGGCGTGACATGACTGTATGACGAACACAAATAACAGATCCTTACATGCAAATTATGGCACGGATGTCATGTGCGGCATGACTTACACGCCACGCTCATGGCGTGCTCGCAGCCGTTTCGTTTCCTGGATATATACCAAATTTGATATGGCGTGACATGACTGTATGACGAACACAAATAACAGATCCTTACATGCAAATTATGGCACGGATGTCATGTACGCCATGACTTACACGCCACGCTCATGGCGTGCTCGCAGCCGTTTCGTTTCCTGGATATATACCAAATTTGATATGGCGTGACATGACTGTATGACGAACACAAATAACAGATCCTTACATGCAAATTATGGCACGGATGTCATGTACGCCATGACTTACACGCCACGCTCATGGCGTGCTCGCAGCCGTTTCGTTTCCTGGATATATACCAAATTTGATATGGCGTGACATGACTGTATGACGAACACAAATAACAGATCCTTACATGCAAATTATGGCACGGATGTCATGTGCGGCATGACTTACACGCCACGCTCATGGCGTGCTCGCAGCCGTTTCGTTTCCTGGATATATACCAAATTTGATATGGCGTGACATGACTGTATGACGAACACAAATAACAGATCCTTACATGCAAATTATGGCACGGATGTCATGTACGCCATGACTTACACGCCACGCTCATGGCGTGCTCGCAGCCGTTTCGTTTCCTGGATATATACCAAATTTGATATGGCGTGACATGACTGTATGACGAACACAAATAACAGATCCTTACATGCAAATTATGGCACGGATGTCATGTACGCCATGACTTACACGCCACGCTCATGGCGTGCTCGCAGCCGTTTCGTTTCCTGGATATATACCAAATTTGATATGGCGTGACATGACTGTATGACGAACACAAATAACAGATCCTTACATGCAAATTATGGCACGGATGTCATGTACGCCATGACTTACACGCCACGCTCATGGCGTGCTCGCAGCCGTTTCGTTTCCTGGATATATACCAAATTTGATATGGCGTGACATGACTGTATGACGAACACAAATAACAGATCCTTACATGCAAATTATGGCACGGATGTCATGTACGCCATGACTTACACGCCACGCTCATGGCGTGCTCGCAGCCGTTTCGTTTCCTGGATATATACCAAATTTGATATGGCGTGACATGACTGTATGACGAACACAAATAACAGATCCTTACATGCAAATTATGGCACGGATGTCATGTACGCCATGACTTACACGCCACGCTCATGGCGTGCTCGCAGCCGTTTCGTTTCCTGGATATATACCAAATTTGATATGGCGTGACATGACTGTATGACGAACACAAATAACAGATCCTTACATGCAAATTATGGCACGGATGTCATGTGCGGCATGACTTACATGCCACGCTCATGGCGTGCTCGCAGCCGTTTCGTTTCCTGGCTATATACCAAATGTGATATGACGTGACATGACTGTATGAGGAACATAAAAAAATTACAGCATATCCACGGAGTGAATGATGATGAGTGGGGCGAAGCGTGCGTCCGTCCGTCCGTCCGTCCGTCCGTCCGTCGGTCTGTCTGTCTGTCTGTCTGTCTGTCTGTCTGTCTGTCTGTCTGTCTGTCTGTCTGTCTGTCTGTCTGTCATAGAACTAGGCGGTCACGTACCAAGAGACAGGGATGTACAGACCCGCGGCTTTAGGAGCTTCGCCCCTAAAAAAAAAAACACTACGCTTTTTACACGTGTTGGTACTGCAACGTTTTGCCTTTGGCGGTAATTATTCGAAAAGTACGCGAAAAAAAATGACACCATCTCCCGCCAAAGGGGAGCATGAGGCGATGCGAAGCACACCGCTACACCGCGTTTGCATCGGTTCGACTAGCTGTTTCCGTTCATGTTGCGTATTGAGTGTTATAGTTTGTGTTGTGTTTATGCTCTTATGTTGTTGTTAACGTAGACCCGAACGCAGACCCGAACGTGGTAGCGCGTGCCAGCGCGTTCTGACTAGGATACAACGCGTTGGTTCAGCATGCGTCTGCAGAATCTCGTTCCCCGACGTCATCACATGATTGCTGAGAGAGTGTAAGGGGGAGAGGCCACACCGCCTTACCCAGCCCCTTACCCAGCTAGCGCGTGAGCTCACAGCATAAGACGCTCACAGAGACTATGTACATTATATACACACAAGAGTTATTCTTTTGCAAAGTGCAAGGGCGTCCCCTGATAAGCTCGGGACACGGAGGCTCGGGCACTCGATTCCCTTTAGAGATGACGCAAGGCTACTGAACCTAATTTCGCTAAACCACCGTTATCGCTCAACATAATTCGTTAGTTCCTGCGCTATTTATTATTCAAGGCATTGAGCAACATTCATATATCCGTGCACTGACATAACGTTTTATCCTCCGCGTATAACCTGTAAGGAAATTTTCGAAGCGCGCATAAACCAATTAAAGAATTTAAGAGGAGAACGCGTTAGCGCAATCGAGCTTCGTTCACCTTCACAGTCGCTAGCCTCGCTTAATTTCTCGGCGGACACATCCACCCTGCCGCAGGGAAAGGTACGTCTGCGCTCGTAACATATATATTGTTTCAAACTGTCCTACAGTGCCTTTTGTAAGTACAGCATGCAAAATGCTCGCTAGGACATAATTATTTTTTCTTCGATCCGGAAGGCTACAAGCGCAAATGCGTAGCTGCACTCTTTGTTGATGGTGTTGCTGATAATAAGAAAGAGAGAGAGAGAGAAAACTTTGTTTAAAAAGTCAGTCAGTAACGTCAGGCATGGCCCGTCGCCTCCAGCCGTCTGCCGGTTTGATTACTTATTCCTGTGCACTTGGGAATCGGTCGGTTGTCACAGCAGCCACTCACTGTGCAATTCAAATGTACGACGCTGGTGCGATTCTACACTTCTGCCACGCAATATTACATGTGTGAAGGGGGGATCCTCGAACTACAAGACATTATTATAGTGCTTTTTTATCGAAACAGTGTAGAACACCTGTTTTCCGTGCGAAGTCTTGGATTAGATTTCCTCTCGAGCCGAACATTCATATTGTCTATTTATTTGCATCTATCTCAAATTCTGGCCCCCGGAAGACGTTTATTTTCGCTAACAATACTTAGCCAACAATGAAATCACGCGCTGTTCGAAAACGTGCGCTTGGTGTAATATCAATAGTAACATGCCTCGTTTACGTTAGTGACGCCCTTTATACGACAACTACTCACTGTTTGTCGTTTATATAATAATAATAATAATAATAATAATAATAATAATAATAATAATAATAATAATAATAATAATAATAATAATAATAATAATAATAATAATAATAATAATAATAATAGAGTGAAGAACAACGAACGTTATAGTGGGTCATCATCTCCTCCGACATCGCAGGTCTGTCTGTATACCACGCATTGCTCGATGGCGCTTCTCGTTCGCCCGCAAGATCCGTTGATTTGAGTCGTTGGTCAAGCTACTGGCCGATCCCTACGGCAGAGTTCAATAAACTTTTTTTTTATATATATCTGACAAAATATGGGAAGGTAGGCTACGTTGGAGCAGGCTATCCCAACATCATGACAGTAATGATGTACAAGATAAACATAAAAATACGAAAAATTAAGAATAAAAGAAGAAAAAAATAATCAGAGTCACTTGGTACATATATACACTATAGGGCTTATAACGAATGAATGAGCACAGTATATATGGGCGTAGTCCAGTTCATATATCGTGATCACATCGCGGATAGAGTCCGAACAAATAGTGGCAAGGTATAATAAGAACTAAAGACAGTTAATTAAATTTGTGTCCATTAAAAAATCACGGAGGGCGCTCACTGCGCGCCTTTGATTATCGGGATGTGGCCATGGTCCAAGTACTTTTCCAATCGTAAATGGTCGTCTGTCGAGGCGGTTCAATCGATCACTCAGTTGAGCGCGTTGTTCGTCAATTCGCGGACATTCAATAATGATATGCTCCTCTGACGCATCGACATGATCACAGTGGTCGCAGTGCGGGGACGTTCTTGTTTTTATGCGGCATAAGAAGTGAGGTGTGTATGCAACACCTAATCGTAGACGGTGCAGTAGTGTGTCAAATGGTCTATCAATCTTTTGATTAGGTGTAAATCGGAGAGACGGATCTATTTGATATAAGAGTGAAGACTTTGTATTTTCGTCAAATCAAGCGTTCTTGCACAATTTGTGGCGCAGTTCGGAAAGAACCTTCTTGCTTTCTGAGAAATAAACGGGCACTGGTGTCAAGTGAACTTTTTTGTGTGCTGCAGTGGCTAATTTGTCAGCATTTTCGTTTCCCATCACTCCTACGTGACTTGGAAGCCACTGAAAACATATCTCATGGCCGTCCAGATAACCGATGGTAATTGTTTTTAAGATTTCATATATTATGCTATCATCTATATGAAAATAAAAATCCTTAATCATTTGTAGCGCTCCTTTCGGAGTCAGAATATATTACCCAGTTTTGCCTTTGCTGGCTTTCAACAATGAATTTTGGAGGCTTGTAATATTGCAACAAGCTCCGCTGCTGTAGACGATGTCTTTCGAGAAAGTCGGAAATCTCTTTCTATTTTATTACGGGTATATGAAAAGCCGCAGACGAGCTTTCATCCATTGTAGATTCATCCGTGAAAACAAATGTGAAACAATAAACTCTTCAACAACAACAACAGTAACACAATACTCATATGAGAATAATATATTTGTTATTATTATTATTATTATTATTATTATTATTATTATTATTATTATTATTATTATTATTATGTGAGGCACAAATTTTCTTTGAAAAAATTGAGTAGTTGTCTTATCAGAGGCGTCCCTAATGTGAACGAGGCATGCTATAGTATACTGATATTACACCAACCCCGCGTTTTTGGAGCAGCGCGTGATTTCATTGGTGGCTAAGTATTCCACAAAAAAGTTATCTGTAGTGAAAAATCCGGTGCCAACGCTGGTGTCGGCGTCTTCGTTGTGAGTGAAAAAAAAAGCATTGCCCGTGGGCGAAAGGTCGAGGTAGCTGCAAATAAATGAACAATATTAATAGCTCGCGCGTAAATTGAACCCAGTACTTCTGCACGGAAAACAGGTGTTCTACAACACAGCCACGCCGGTGCTTGAAACTGTTCGAAAAAAAAAAAAAAGAAACTATGATAATGTCATGTAGTGTGAGAAGGCCCCTTAACGTGTGTTGTGTTGCGTCCCAGAAGCGTAGAATGGCACTAGCGTCAAACATTGAATTGCACCAATGAGTGGTTGATTTCAAAACTCGCCAATAAGCGCGTCAAGCAAGTAATAAATAGGTCCTACCGAGGGACCTTTTAAGAAACATCACCATGTAAAAATATTACCACGCTGTTCTTGAGCAATACGTGCAAAGAAACAATTACACTATAGTAGCAGCAAGGAAACCAGACGAGAGCTATCTTCAAAACTCGCTTGTACGCGTTCTTCGTTCTAAATAAAACTGGCCAAAATAATCGGGTCTCTAACCAAGACCTGATGCCGTTGTGCAGACCGTATAGCCAGTGAAACAAAAAGGTGTGCTTTGCGGTTATGTGCGTACATCCAAATATCATCGGGGGTTTTACGTCACAAAACCACGATATGATTATGAAGGACGCCATCGTGGAGGGCTCCGGAAATTTCGAACATGTGGTGTTCTTTAACGTACTGTGACATCGCGCAGTATACGCGCTTCCTCCATTTCGCCTCCATCGAAATGTGACCTCTGCGGACGGGGTCGAACACGCGGCTTTCGGGTCAGAACCCGAGCACTGTAACCACTACATCACCACAGCGGACGGTCGCATATGTGAATATAATTGGTTTCATTACGCTTTCATGAACAGTCAGCAAAGAGGGGAAGACGAGCTGTATAGCATGTCATGTCCAATGAAATACATTTCGGACGTCTTTTATTATGTGCTCTAGAAACGTTAAGAGCGTTGTTTAAATTAAGGCGTCTTTCTTAAAATGCTTAAATTTGGATAATAATTCAACAATTTCGTCCCTGTAATGAATTTAGGCCTTTATTTCTGCTACGTTTTGAGCTCTTAAAAAAGATTATCACTGGCAGCGAATACGGCACGGCACGTTGCCTTCACTCTATAGCGCGAAAAAATTCACTTGTTAAGTGACGCCAACAAATATTAGCTACGTGAAGCCTGTCTTTACATATTCTCAAAGCGTCATCGCCATCTCATAGGCTGATATTATTTTCTCGAAATTAGCTTTCACAGATTACAAAAACGGCCGCGACAAAAGGACGTCCTAACTTTCTTCAAGAAACCAGTGGGGCCAACAACTATACAACCGCACGAAATATATTGAAAAGGACGAGAGGAAGGGCAGCACGCCCTTTCGAAATACGAGTTTGTCAAGCGCAGCCAAGTGACTTGTGCGCGCGGATTCACTAAAAAAAAAAAATACTTGATTCACGATCGAGCAACCAACCGACCGCTCGTCGTACACGACTTGCGCTTATCAGTCAGCGATCACAGTTCGCTCTCGGTGGCGATAGTCGACATCGAGCTGCTTCGTTGTTGTTTTTTTTTTATGTATGGCCACTTTGTCTGCCGCGCGCCATGCGTTATCGCGCCAGTTTTGAAAGTTGAAGGTCTGTACGCCACGTGGTGTGAAAAACGGTGAACTAAAAGCGATGTCCCGAAATGCTGGGTATGTGAGAGACAGAAGACTCCGACTGGGCAGAGAGACCCGCAGTCCGCTTTTAGTTAACGCGCACGCTGCGAATTTTTATTGTTCAACAACGCACAGGAGAAATCTGCCACCGGCACCACCTTGCAGGTCAAGATCCACTGCCATATATACGGGGTGGCCAGTGAATGATTGTGCAGCGCGAGCAGTCGGTTTTTTCTCAACCAAGAAACTCGCTAGCAGACGCTGCCTGCGTCGGCGTCGCGAGGCGAGAGCGGGGGGGAGCGTAGGAGAGGAGAGAGAGGGGGGGGACGCGCATGCGCAGTGGGAGTGTGGATGCCGCGGGCAGGGATGCCTAGAGGAGAGAGGGGGGGGAGCGTAGGAGAGAAGAGAGAGGGGGGGGGACGCCGCGGGCAGGGATGCCTAGAGGAGAGAGGGGGGGGAGCGTAGAAGGGGAAAGAGCAGGGGAGGCGCATGTGCAGTGAGGGTGTGGTTGCCGCGGGGAGGGATGCCTAAAGGCGAGAGAGAGGGGGAGAGGAGGTTTTTTATATTTTTTAAAGGGTTTGCGCATGCGCAGTAAGGGAGGCCACGCGGCGCACCACCACCACCACCACCACCACCGGATTAAGCTCCGCCATAAGATGCTTCACATCTAAAAAGGAACGTCCCTTTCAAGTCATTTGGATGTGCGCGTCTTCGCTTTATCTTTTCTGGTTAGGCTATGCTATCCATGGATGTGTAATGTTTCAAAGAGAGTTGGGCTAGTTGGTGTTAAACATTTTATGTGACAAAGTTACTAGCACCCTGTCCTAACCCAAAATTTCTAGTCCTCCAGCTCTTCTCCACTGTGGTAAGACTCGTCAGAGCAAATATAGGGCAGTAAAAGCCCGTTTACTCGGATTTCATGGGGCCGAAAAAGGAATAATGTCCGAATTCATCGGATGTCGAATTGTCGAAAGTATAGACGACGCCCTGGATCGACTCCACAGCGCGAAGTACTTTTCGTCGATGGACCTCAAGACCGGCAATTGGCAAATCGAGGTCGACGAGAGAGACCGAGAGAAGACTGCCTTTATCACACCAGACGGCCTCTTCGAGTTCAAGGTAATGCCCTTCGGTCTTTGCTCGGCGCCTGCGACGTTCCAACGTGTAATGGATACCGTACTGGCAGGCTTCAAGTGGCAGACTTGCCTTGTGTACTTGGGCGACTTCGTTGTGTTTTCTTCAAACTTCGACGAACATCTCCGGCGTCTTCAGGCTATACTTCAAGCAATCAAGACCTCCGGCCTCACCCTCAAGCCAGAAAAGTGCCGCTTCGCGTACGAGGAACTTCTGTTCTTGGGCCACGTCATCAGCAAATCTGCAGTGCGTCCTGACCCACGGCAAACAGCTGCCATCGCTGCCTTCCCGCCGCCCACCGACAAAAAGGCCGTACGCCGATTTCTTGGTTTGTGCGCCTATTACAGACGCTTCGTCAAAGAATTTTCGCGCATTGCCGAGCCACTAACTGAGCTCACGAAAAACGACGTGGAATTCCAGGGGGAGCGGCGCAGGTTGAAGCATTTCAGCAACTCAAACGACGCCTGCAGACGCCTCCGGTACTTGCGCATTTCGACGAATACGCAGATACGGAAATCCACACCGACGCAAGCAGCGTAGGACTCGGTGCTGTTCTTGTGCAGCAGACTAACGGAGAAGAAAGGGTTATCAGTTATGCTAGCCGGTCGCTATCCAAGGCAGAAGCCAACTATTCCACAACAGAAAAGGAGTGCCTTGCCATCATCTGGGCTACGTCGAAGTTTCGCCCTACCTCTACGGCAGGCCCTTCAAAGTTGTGAGCGACCACCACGCCTTGTGTTGGCTAGCTAACTTGAAGGACCCTTGAGGCCGTCTCGCAAGATGGAGTCTCAGACTTCAAGAAGTGGACGTTACCGTCGTTTACAAGTCCGGACGAAAGCATTCTGACGCCGACTGCTTGTCTCGCGCCCCCCGTCGACCCACCGCCAGAGGACGACCTTGATGATGACTGCTTCTTGGGAACCATAAGCGCCAATGACTTCGCGGAACGACAGCGAGCCGACCCGGAACTCAGGGGCATTGTTGAATACCTCGAGGGCAGGTCCGCCGTTGTACCGAAGGCATTCAAGCGAGGACTGGCGTCGTTTTTCTTGCGGAACGGCGTTCTCCTGAAGAAAAACTTCACACCACTTCGGGCCAACTATCTCCTCGCAGTACCTTCAGCGTTACGTCCAGAAGTTCTGGATGCTCTGCATGACGACCCGACGGCTGGACACCTTGGATTCTCCCGCACGCTTGCGAGGATACAAGAAAAGTACTACTGGCCCCGCCTCACACGCGACGTCAACCACTACGTAAAGACATGCCGCGATTGTCAGCGACGGAAGAGACCGCCGACTAGGCCAGCTGGACTTCTGCGGCCCATCGAGCCTCCTCGACGGCCGTTTCAGCAAATCGGGATGGACCTCCTGGGGCCGTTCCCAACGTCGACTTGCGGAAATAAATGGATCGTCGTAGTTACCCACTACCTCACCCGCTACGCCGAAACAAGAGCCCTGCCCAAAGGCAGCGCCGCCGAGGTAGCAAAGTTCTTCGTCGAGAACATCGTCCTGCGTCATGGCGCCCCAGAGGTCCTCATTACTGACAGAGGTACGGCCTTTACCGCGGATCTAACTCAGGCGATCTTGGGATACAGCCACACAAGCCACCGCCGGACCACCGCGTACCACCCACAGACCAACGGCCTGACCGAGCGTCTAAATAAGACCATCGCCGACATGCTGGCCATGTACGTCAACGTCGAACACAAGACGTTGGACGCCATCCTTCCGTACGTGACCTTCGCATACAACACGGCCGTGCAAGAAACGACGCAGATGATGCCATACAAGTTGGTCTACGGAAGGAACCCGGCAACGACGCTCGACGCCATGCGGCCCAACGTCGCTGACGAAGAAAACCTCGACGTCACCCTCTACCTTCAGCGCGCTGAAGAAGCCCGACAACTCGCCCGGCTGCGCATCAAGAATCAGCAGACGACAGACAGCCGCCGTTACAACCTTCGACGACGCTTCGTGGAATACAAGCCCGGCAACCGGGTTTCGTTGTGGACGCCGATACGCCGACGTGGACTTAGTGAAAAACTTCTTCGCCGATACTTCGGTCCATACAAGGTGCTTCGACGTCTTGGCGCTCTCGACTACGAGGTTGTTCCGGACGGCATTACGAATTCTCAACGGCGCCGAGCGTGACCCGAAGTCGTCCATGTCGTGCGCCTCAAGCCGTTTTACGCGCGGCAGTGAACGTGAACTGAAGACTGCATACTTTTTGTTTTATTACTGTACTTTCGTGCTTGTGCTTATTGATGATTTTACTTTCTTGATTTATTATTGTTATTTATTGTTGCATGCATTCCCCCCCCCCCCCCCCCGTGTTCTTTTTTAAGCATCGGGACGATGCTTTTCCAGAGGGGGGGGCATTGCCACGCGCATTTCTTGTATCAGTTTTACAGCATTCGGTTTCCACCCACAAAAGACTGTCAGCAATGCTCGGCGCAGACCCCGCCTCAGTGTTCCAGAAGCTTCGCGATCATAGTAGATCGTTTTGTTAAGATTGCACGCAGGACGCGTACCGTGCAGCTTATTCTAGAGCTTGCCCGACCACCAGTGATAAGGCTAGAATGTTCGACACGTGATGTATAAAAGCCGGCGCATTCCAACGATGATCAGATTATCGACGGGCGACGCTCTGTTCGCCGCTATCACTGCCAGTGTGTACTGCTGTAGTCTGACCTTCAGTTTTCCGGCCACAAGTTCGGCCTAATAAAGAGTTTCTTCTTTGACACGCCGACTGTTGCCTTCGTCGACGTCACGACCACGTGACATCGACGAAAAAAAATAAACAAATGCCTTTTGCATCAATGCACTTTAATTTTTTTTATGAACACGTAAAGGATGCACCTATTTTGCGTAAGAGCTGCGTAAAAGCTGCAGGTTTCGCCACAATGCGACCGAGGCGCATGACCCCCGTGTCTTAATTAGCCCGAAACGTGTTCTGTACCCGTCCCTTATTACGTACCGCCACCACAGAGTACAACCACACGCACTCGACAATATTAGGGGCGAAGCTCCTTAGGGTGTGGGTCTGTCCTTCCTCTGTAGTATGTAGTAGTAGTAGTAGTAGTAGTAGTAGTAGTAGTAGTAGTAGTAGTAGTAGTAGTACGTAGCCACGTACAGTAGGATGTATCCACTCCACGTGATAAAGATGACGATGACGCCTGATGACCATGAAGAATAAGCGCGTTCCAGTATAGTGGAACGTACCCACTACACGTGATAACGATGACGATGACGCTCATGACCATGAAGTATAAGCGCGTTCCAGACCACGCATTCTCTTTCTGCCATGGATGAAAACGATCGTGAACGCGCTCTCGCCCTCGAAAAACAAAACGGCAACGCCGACAACAAACGTTCCCCTGAGCTTAACGTCATATATGAGGACCCCCGCGTTTGTGTGTCAGGTCTTTGTATGATGATCGAGTGGACAAAATTTACGTGGATTGACGGTTTACCGGATTACCTCCGGAGCTCCGCCCACTCATCATCATTCACTTCGTTTTTTCGCTGGTAAAATCGGCGCAACTGATCGTGCGTCCATCGCGATGTAGTGAGTTTATGCCAGCATGCGAGCCGCTTCTGGAAGCTGTTCATCTTCAACGAATTCCACCATACTTGCCTTGCTTCGTTTTCTTAATGTTGTTCTTTCTTGTCTCTTACCTATTACTGCCCCTCCCCCCCCCTCCACTTACACGTGTCGGGTAGCCATCCCATCAAAAGCTTGGTTAACCACCCTACCTTTCCTGTTCGTTACTTTATCTCTTTCTCCCTCTCTCCCTCTTTTAAATGCGAATGCATTTCTTAGTCAGGGCTATGTCAGGCGGCGTTGTCCGGCGTTGTCCGCGGAGGAGGAGGAGGAGGATAGGTTGAGGAGGTGTCCGCGCGCCGGCAGGTGTTATCTCTCCGCTCTCACTCCCTCTCCCATAGCAACAGCTGCGGGCGCGCGCGCTTATCCTCGCCCCTAGCAACCGGAGCATGTGGTGCGAGAGAGTGTAGGAAAGGGTAGGTGCAGTGCTTCGCCGCTCCTTCTCTCGCCGTTCGCTCTCTCTCCTCCCTGCGCCCCACTCTCCCGTCCGCTCGCGCCTCACTCTCGACCGTTCGCTGGCTGGGCGCCTCTCAAGGCGATGGCAGAAGTCGGTGTCGGCGCAAGAAATGCAGTCGCATTTCCTCACGATTCCCTTCGGGGAGGTGGGGGGCATTTTTTTCCTCTCTTTCCTGCTTTGTATCAGCTCCTGTTCTGTACAGGAAAAAAAATTCTCCGCAGAGCCCCACGATTTTCCGTATGTTGTGTCATAATTTAATGGTTTCAATGGTTTAATGGTTTCAAAAGATTTGTTGACCATGAAAGATTCATTAGCCTTTAGTCCATTGTATCCCAGAGTCCACATATAGGGACAGAACATATTATTCAAAGGTGATTAGGATAGCCAACACATATCCTTAAAAAAAATCTAAATGTTTGCATATACTTTAGAATTTCATAAAAAGATATATGTGCCAACTTCTGTGAACAAACATCGGTAAGTGTGCACTGAACATGGCGTTCTTGTCAAGTCACCCGTAGATGTGTATGCCTACATTTTCGAGATAATTTCACTCTAAATTAGTAAGACGTTTTAAATTATATCACCTTATTCAAGAAAAGGAAGGGTTTATCTTGCTTCCGCGAGATTTTTCTAGCACTTTGAGTGACCAAAGCTTTGTAAGTTTAGTTGTCGCTGCGGCGTCCACGTCTCCTGACGGCAGGCATACCGAGTTCGCGTATAAGTTGACAGAACACTGCATGGTAGTAGGACCGACTTCGCTACCATGCGGCTCTGCACGAAACATTATCTGTGGTATAGCTAAATACGCCTTATAAAAACTATGCTTATAATTTATTTGGTTTATTCGACGCGTGGACTAAGTGATGAAGACCTAGATGCCATAATTTTCGAGTTGACTAGCGGTAGCGAATGTTCCGATTTGGAGAGAACCGATCATTAACGCGTTGAAGCATAACGGTCAACAAAACAAGACGTCTTGAATAACGTTGATGATGATGGTGAAATGACTCTGTTTGAACACAACCATGAAGGCAGAGATAATGATGATCAACGACGATAAAGATTATGACGAACGCAGTGAAGTAGGGCTGTGGGCAAGCAAATGGGCTTTGAATTGTGATAATGAACAATGAGGATGAAAATGTTGAAGCTGAGTCGTGAGCAAGCGGTGTCATGAACGTTTATGATGATGATGATGATGACGATTGTGATGAGGATGATATCAATAATGAAACCGTTGAGATCATGATGAAGGCGTTGTGTACGATAAATAGTGATCATGATAATGAGTATTGTCATTATATGCATCATCGTCGTCATATCATGGGGCACTAAGCGACGAAGGCTTCTCCCACTGATTTATAATTTACCCAGTCTTACGCAAGCTTATTTCATTTTAGATGCGAGTCGAGTCGAAAAAACTTTATTTCGAGGAAATTCGGGACCTCCCAGGCCCCCTGGGTCCCCCGCGCGACCCCACTACACTCAAACGTTCATGCCAGTAAGTCCATGACGTCGGCAGCCCGGCTGGCGGCGATCTTCTGCCTTGCCGGATCCGTGGAGCGTAGCGAGGTCTCCCAATCCTCCCAGGTTTTCAGTGGCACCGGCCCGTCGGGAGGAGGAGAAGACGGACAGGCCAGGAGAAGGTGGGTTAGATTTGCCCTCGGTGCATTGCACAGAGGGCAGGAAGGCGGGATGGGTTGGTAGTGGGAGAGGAGGGAGGGGGTAGGTAAGGTGCGTGTTTGCAGACGGCACCATATGTGCTGTTGCCTGGTAGTAAGGGGAGAGTGGGGAGGTGGGTATATCTGCCTTTCGGCACGAGCATTCGCGGTGAGCTCAACAAAGGTGCACGCCCGCTCCTTTGAGAAACCCTCCACGAGATCCCCATGTGCCCGGTTTCTAGACCCTCCGGGCTAAAGAATCGGTGGCCTCATTGCCAGGGTTTCCCGAATGCGCGGGCACCCAGATGAGCTCAGCGCTGCGGGAGGAAGGGGGATGCTGGGTCAGCATGTACAGTGTGGTAGGGTGAACTCGGCCTCTAGCATAATTTAGCAGTGCAGTTTTTGAATCACTTAGGATGTAGGTGGCATTGCAACTGCCGAGCGCTAGCGCAATAGCGATCTCTTCCGCTTCTTGTGGTTTCATTCCAGGAGGTACTTCTTTTATTAATGGAGGGGTGTTCGGTGCGTAGGCCACCGCTGTGGCTCCGTGCTGATCGCATGCAGCATCTACCCACACAGCATCCTGTTCCCCGCCGTACGCTTTATGGAGGGTTGCTGCTCTAGCTTTCCGTCGCTCGCGGTTTCGGTCGGGCTGCATGTTACGATGGAGCGGTCGAAAACAGAATGTTTCGCGAATTTCCTTGGGTAGGGACTTCAGGGAATCATGATTGGCGGGGATGCGAATTTGGAGTTTTGAAAGTATATGTCTCCCGGCAGGTGTGCTGGCCAGTCGGAGATATTGTGCCTGTAGGTGTGCCTCGGTTAGCTCTTGTATGGTGTTATGCACACCTAACTCTGCCAGGCGTTCATTACTGGGGCTCTTCGATTTTCCACTTCTGGCTACCCGCGGGCTGCCAGAGCCAGCCAGAGCGCGCTCGATTTTCTCGGGCTGCTCCGTCCCCCCCCGCGGCACTTCCGGTTGGTGTTCGTTTTTCTCGGGTTGGACGGTTCTGGCGACCCGCGGGGAGCCCGAGGGTCGCCAGAAGCGTCCAGGACAATTTAGTCGTGGAAGCTCTCTGGAAGGTTTTGGGGTGGTTTTGGGCTAGCAGACGCCGAAAAGCGACGATACGCGCTTGCCGCCATCTTTGTGAGGACTCGACGGATTGCAATGTGGGCAATGTGGGCGCTTGGGGACTGCGCCTTCGCTTGTCATTACGCGTGGAGTTATCTTCTAAAGCGTGTTGCGCCGTGCGATATGGGGCGATTACGAGTGGCGGCGAACATTTGAAGCTACTGTTTATCGCTTCTGTTATGTTTCCCGTGAAGCTTCCTTCCGTGAACAACGCGGCGAACTGTTGCCTGCTAACCGCGTCGTGCTCATGTCTCAAAAGTTATGTACACGTTCGTACGCACGCATGGAGACAACTTTCGAGTTTATCTTGTTCGTAGTAGTATTCGTTTGTGTTGCCGTGCCTGCTTTCTGTGCACTTAGCGAAGACGATTGTGGTCGAAGTAGCATTTCGCTCCGTCGTATGTTTGCGTGAGTGAACCTCTTCAGAACTTAACTATTCGGTGTTCGATGGTGATAGAATGCCCTGATTGAATAACAGAGATCGCGACAGTTGTTTTTGTGTGATGCTCGTTGGTCGCGAACGGCGTGCGAGCTTACTTCTATCTACGGGCCAGTGTATGTGGTATGTTACGCTACGACGCGTCGACGTGAAAAAAATTCGGCAGATCCCACGTACCTTGGGAATCGATGTTGTGCGAAGCATATATGCGGAGGGAAGGTAACTGTGTTGTAATTTTTTTTATTGAGCGAAACGTTACGAAATGACGCTAAAGGTATGTACAAAGGTTGCACGCACAGACATATGTTCAACAGTCGCATATGTTTTATATAACCAGTTGCTTACCGTTGCGTAACGATGCTAGCAGCAACATGGGCATTAGCAGCACCAGAAGCGGTAAGCTGATATGAAGCGCTTGTGCTCGCGAGGATGGTAGCCCTGGACACGGTTCTCACCTAATAGCTCAAATGAAAGCTGAGCTACATGAGGTTTTGGAAGAGCCACTCAGGACTGGAAAAGAGGCCCAGGCAACATCTGCCAGAACGAGTCGAAAACGCGTCATGCAGAAGTTTATTTTAGATATGACGCGCACTCGTGGTACCATACCACCGCATTTCTGAAGTTAAGAAAAAACGCAAGTTGGTCAACGCGTGTGTGCGAATAGCACACACGTGTGCAGTGACTGTTGTACTAAGCAGACGTGAGCTTGTTAAGCCGTTAGCGGCGCGGCAGCTCACCTTGCATCGTTCTCGAGGCGCCGTGCGCCAGCTGGCTGTTGTGTTCGCGGACGGGGCGAGTTTCGCGTGATTTTGCGAGCGTACGAGGTCGTACCGCAAATGCGTTTGCTCGAGGATATTATTTCAGCTCTTCGGCAAACCTAGCCACATATTTCCAAGCGGGCAATGCAGGAAAAATCAACGCACAAGTGGCGCAATGTTTCGTTTGCTGCCACGCACATGGTAGCGTTTGTTTACGTTTACGCTGGCTGTCCCAACGTTCGATTTTGCAATCTTCGGGCAGCTTCGGGTTGTCTCAGGTTCCCCCACACACGTGACCACGACGCTGTTTCCTGTCCCGACCGGAACTAGCTCGCTGACCCTCTGGCTAGCTCTGGCTGCCAGATAGCTGCCAGAGGTCTGAAAATCGAAGATCCCCACTGGTGCTTTTTGGGAGGCGGATCGCTGCCTTGGTGGCTTGCCTGATTATAGAGTTTACTGTTTGGGTTTCGGTCACATTAAGGTTGAGGTAAGGTGTAGAATACAACACTCTGCTCATGGTATATGCGTGTACCACTCGCAGAGTATCTGCTTCTCTGAGGCCGTGATCTTTACCTGTCACTCGGCGTATTAACTGCGTGGTGGCTGCCAGTGTGCTCTTTAAGCGTTTGATGGTTTCGGTATGTTTCCCATCTTGTTGCAGGTAGAGCCCCAAGATGCGAATGGTAGGGACCTGAGGGACCTCCCTACCCCCGTACGCAGATCTTGATGGAAGTGTGGTTCCGGTTACCTTTTGGCGGAATCAAGAAAAGTTCTGATTTTTCTGGTGAACAGCTGAGGCCTACCTTCGTGACCTCGTCCTGTATTACAGTTGCAGCTGTTTGTAATGTTTCTTCGATTTGGGCATCCGATCCGTATGTAGTCCAGAGAGTAATATCATCTGCGTACAGGGTATGGTCAAGATGGGGGATTTTCTGTAGCTTCTGCGCAAGCGGAATAAGTACTAAGTACTGCGTTAAAAAGGAAAGGGCACAGCAGAGATCCTTGCGGAGTGCCTATGTTAGCTAGTGTGTAGCGGCGTTTACGAAGATTGTCTACACACATGGTGGCCGTGCGGTCTTACAGGAAAAACTTTATATAGTTGTAAGTTCGTTGGCCAACCCTTATTCTATCAGGGCATTTAGGATGGCTTCATGTTTGACGTTATCGAATGCTTTTTGAGGTCTATTGCCAGGACAGCTTTGGTATGTGTAGAATGAGGGGGTCCAGAATATCTGTCGTGAGCTGAAGCATGGCATCTTGCGTGGATAGGCCAGATCGAAAGCCAATCATTGAGTCTGGGTATTGACCCGTGTCGTCCATGTGGCCGTTAAGTCTAGCAAGAATGACTTGCTCTAAGAGTTTACCCAGGCTAGAGGTAAGCGAAATAGGTCGCATATTTTCAGGGGTAACTGGTTTGTTAGGCTTTGGTATCAGGATAACCCTTCCATGTGTCCATTCCTCCGGCAGCGTGCCGCTTTGCCAGTGTGTATTGAAAATATCAGTGAGATCTCGCAGGGAGTTGTCATCTAGGTTTCTAAGAGCGGCGTTTGTTATGCGATCTTCGCCTGGAGTGGTGTTACGGAGTCTATGAAGGGCTGCCCGAACTTCCTCTATTGCGATGTCCTTGTCCAGCTCACTGTTTGGTGGGCCGACGAAGTCCGGCAAAGAAGTGGGAATGCCCGGCGAGGTATGTAGGCTCTTAAGCTTCTCTAGAAGGGATTCTGTGTCGTATTTATGATTGTGTGTTAGCCTATCAACGAGATTCCTAATGTGGTGTTTACTTTTGATGGGATCAATGAGATGTTTTAAAAGATGCCATGCGCGAGTGGTAGTAAGCTTGCCCCTGAGACCCTCGCATATCTGCTGCCAATTCTGTCGACAAAGTTGTTGGCTGTATGCGAAGCATCTTATGCTCGGGGCTATGTCCGTCCCTACCCCGTCCCGCGTCCGGCCACTTTCACGAAGTAGGGAAGCACCCACTATGCGAACCAGAACACTGTAGTACAATATAAGGCTGTCAACCACCGCTACAGTCACCAGAGTCATGGCCATAGGTCGGCGAACTTACTCATGAGTCGACTCACTCGGACTCACTCAGACTCAGACTGAGCCATGAGTCTGAGTCTGAGTGAGTCAGGGTGAGTAATATTTAGCAGGGCTGGGCAAAGATACTTTGAAATTGTATCGCGATACGATACAAGATACTCAGGCAAGAAGTATTGGAGATACAGATACAAGATACTACTGCAACAATTGTATCCGATACGATACATGCCAATTGTATCTTAAGATACTTCGATACATTCGCAAATTTGTTGTTGGAGACCCCGATAATGTAGCGGCAAACGCCTACGCACAAAAAGGTCTGTTTAAATTTTTTAAAGTTTGACCAATTTAATTTCATTTTAATGAAATGTCTGTTATTATCTGAAGCATTTTGTCCTTTTTGATCAAAGTACATTAGTTTACTTCTGAAGATATTATTAGGGTTTCTTTCAGCTTATCGTCGAAGCTTGGGCGTGTTGGTTAAACATTGGAGAGAACACAGCGCGAAAGAAGACGGGGACAATGAAGGGCGACGTACACGCAGCGTTGACTTACAACACTATGTCGCGCATGTTAATGGCATATGTATAATGTTCATCCGTCCCTTCCATTGAATAAAATGTTGTAAGTCAGCGTTGTGTGTGCGTCGCCCTTCCTTGTCCTCGTCTTCTTTTGCGCTGTGTTCCCTCCGATTCCTTTAGCTGCTTAACAGGACAGCTCTTTAGACACTTCGCTGACAGCGGTGTTTGCTTGTCATTTCTGTAATTGGCGGGAGTCGCTTCTCAGCTTGCCGACCAGCTAGCGGGTTGCCATCTAACCACACGAGTTTCAATAAGAAGCCCTCGCACGATGGCGCAAATACCGGCGTTCAGTTTTACCTTGCTCATAAGAGACCGTTTATGCAATACCGAATCACCGGTGTACAGCAGTGACAACGGTGGTAGCGACATATTTTGTGACGCATTATGTATACGTAGAGCACATAAAACTGCAATTACTTTTCATATTCTTCTTATCTACCGGGGTAAAGTGTTCTATCTATATACTTACTAACGTGCAATCAATTTTTCTTCAACGAGATGACATGTGCACTCCAGAGACGCCTCAGACCTATTGTATTGTCACGTGATGGTGACTATGAAGGAAGTGGCAGTCACTCTGGTATAGACGAAACTCTTTATTGGGCTAACTTGTGCTCAGAAAACCAAGTAACTCAACGTACAAGCAAAGCGCACTGTACTCTGGTATCGGCAATAAATGTCGTCGGCCTCCGGTAATTTGATCATCGGCAGAACGCGTCTTGTTTTATACATCAGTTATCGCACCTTCCAGAGTTATCGCTGGTGCTCGCGTAAGCTCGCAAACGAACTAGAGTACGCGTGTACTACGCGTAATCTTAATAATTTTGGGTGTTTAACGTCCCAAAACCACGACAACGTGGGACGCAGTAGTGGAGGGCTCCAGAAAGTTTGACCATCGGCTGTTCTTTAACGTGCAATTAAATCTAGGTACATGCGCCTCTAGCCTTTTCCCTTCATCGAAATGCGGCTGCCACGGCAGGATTTGCGGGGAAGAACAATTTGAGACAATCTCGAAGATTCCGAAACATTGCGGTGCGGCTTGCTACGAGCAGTGATGACAGTTTTTAGTGGTTTAAACCCGATCACACCAAAATAAAAAAAAAAATAAGAATGCGTGGCAGTATAGCTGCACAAATCGTCGCCGGAAAACGTCGCTATCCACGCTATTGCCGCATATAGCTCCGATTAGCTGGCAATTAATAATAGGAAAAAATAAGGAGGCCCTAAAAAAGGAAAACAATTACAATTAAAATAGTAAGCCATTCCGTATCAAACATTCATAGTGAATACATATAGACACACGACACAGGCGGCACTCCTAATAGCTATGACAATTAAGCATGAAGTATCGTCAACTTACCTGTTCAGGTCAGACAATAAAAAAGTCAATGCGATACGGAAAATTGCCTAAAATAGCTCGTTGGGACGCTCATATGACGACCGGACCAATTGGTATAGAAATGTTACTCGAATACCGTTCCTAAGATGTTTAAGACAGCTTCTAATTATTTCCATTATTATAATGTAAACTCAATTTCGCCATTTTACCAAGCAGTAAGCAAAATATGGTGTACTGTACACTTAATGCATGCCCACATAATGACATACTTGTTTCCCAAATCGCCTAGGCAGACGAGTAAACTCAAGTGAATATAAATGTGTAAACAGTAGCAGAAATAAAACAGACACTTAAAGGTAAGGATACAACCGAGAGCTTATTTTGGCTGCTTAGAAAAGACATACTGCCGTCACCAGACCGAAAAAAAAGAAAATACAGTTCGGAGCCCTTGGTAATGTATGGGATGCAAGAGAGGGACAACTAAGAAAGCACTTGTGCTGACATTCATATTATGATTCCAAGAGCTATTGGAATAGAAATTGCAAGAAGAAAGGGATATGGTACGCCGAGATATCGTCTGGTAGGTAAACGCTTGTTCTATTAGATCTAGCATCGGTACCGGCAGTGCTATAGTTAGAATCTTATTTTCACATAAGTCAATCACGTGTAATTTAAACTTACATCCACAAGATCCTTCAAATCGCTGATGTGTGAAAGCCACGAGATGCAAAGCAACCTCGTGCTTCAGATTTCGTAACGAAGTACCGCGCACGAGGGCGGCATCAGACTTTGTATGCTCATCGCCGCACGCATTGTGGTACGCGGCGCTGGTAAGTGGCTGAGAGTATCATGGCACTGACACAAATAAAAAGGGAAAAAATCGACAAAATAAAGCGCACGTGGGCAAGCTCGGAAACGTCTACGTTCGCGCGCTTGTTTCTGTCAAGACTGCGCAAGCGCTGTCATATTGCTCTGCCTCACCAAAAGGGACGCGCACAGCTCATCACCTGCTCTCACTGGTAGACTATGGCGGAAAGATAAAAATATGTCACTGCCTTTAGTTTTATTCAGGTGGCTTAGTGGCACCAGTAGCTTGGGAAGCCGAGTTCAGTCAGCGAATATTCTTTCGCGCGGTAGTGTTGCGATAGCAGTATCTTGTATCTTAAGATACACGATACATAATTGAATGTATCGGAAATACAGATACAGATACTCGTCTTGTGAGACGTATCGCGATACAGATACAAGATACCCAAAGAGTATCTAAAATAGTATCGAAGATACATGTATCTTCGATACTGCCCAGCCCTGATATTTAGGTGAGTTTGAGTTCGAGTGATTCCGGTTGAAGAAAATTTTCGTGAGTGTAAGTCCGAGTGAGCTCGGCTTAGGAAAATTTTGGTGAGTCTGAGTCCGAGTGAGTCCAAAGCGCAAGATACATTTCTTGAGTGAGTCTGAGTGAGTTCCACTTTTTTTTTGCCGACCTATGGTCATAACTACTCATCTTCAACATTATTATCAGCCTTGCCTGAATTCACATTTATACTCACGTCTAGCCACACGTATTCCAAAGCAGTGTGTTTTAATACCATTTCAATATTTATTGATCAGAGGTGGGAATTACGTATTGACCCCTCCCCCCACTTGCCAACTCTTCCAAGGAAGTACTTGATAAATACATCTTGTCATCTCTTTCAAGCAAAATGACCTTACTGGTTTACGAGCACTAATAACTCGTATTTAAACGTACTATATCAAAACGCGCCATGAAGAACACCGATTACGTTAAATACTGGTGTTATAGAGCATTGACACCATGGTCGAAAAAGATAATTCTAGGCTAACGGAACTCATGAGTCGACTCACTCGGGCTCACTCACACTCAGATCGAGGCGTGAGTCTGAGTCTGAGTGAGTCCGGGTGAGTAATGTTTTGGTGAGTTTGAGTCCGAGTGAGTCCGGTTGAAGAAAATTTTCGTGAGTGTGAGTCCGAGTGAGTCCGGCTCAGAAAAATTTTGGTGAGTCTGAGTCCGAGTAAGCCCTAAGCGCCAAATATATTTCATGAGTGAGTCTGAGTGAGCTCCACAAGTTTTGCCGACCTATGGTCATGGCCGAGTGCACGGAGAGGCTGCATAGCAATGGCTAGGCAGGTGGTGTGTGTCGCCCAGGTTGACTCCATTCCTTGATCTTGCTTGCATGTGTTTGGGGGGTGGGGGGGGCTTAGTCTGTCCCTCCTTCCCGCGTCCCACACCACCACAGCGCATGCGCGTCTCCTCCCTCTCTCTCCCCTCTCCTACGCTAACCCCCCTTTCTCTCCTCTAGGAATACTCTACTTTACGAAGCGCGCCCGCGTCCTACACCCCCACAGCACATGCGCGTCCCCTCCCCCCTCTCTCTACTCTCCGAAGCTCACCCTCGTTCTCTCCTCTAGGAATCCTCTACTCTACGGAGCGGCCCCCCGCGTCCCACACCCCGACAGCGGATGCGTGTACCCTCCTCCTATTTGTCCTTTCCTACGCTCAGCCCCTTTCTCTACTGTAGGAATCCTCTACTCTACAGAGCGGCGCCCGCGTCCGACATCCCCACAGCGCATGCACGTCCTCTCCTACGCTCACCCGCTTTCTCAACTCTAGGAATCCTCTACTCTACGGAGCGGCTCCCGCGTCCCACACCCCCCACAGCGCATGCGCGTCCGCTCTCTCTCTCTCCTCTCCTACGGTTCCCCCCCGTTCTCTCCTCTAAGAATCCTCTACGGAACGGCGCGCGACAGGTGTTGCGACAGCTGCATAGTCAGCTGGGGGGCACCACGGTAGTTCCGCGGTATAAAAATGACGGAGCGCGCCTCATTCTCTCTCCTGTGCAGCGCCACGATGAGCGCTCGGGCCGCTGCCGCGAAACGAGAGCGGCGACGTTTCTCCCGCTCAAGCTAACCATCTCCCCCGCTGTTTCGCATCCACACATGGTTCCCTTTCGTGGGAGATGGGGAAGTTTTTTTTAATCCTCCTGTCGCAATCGGAATCAACTCTTCATTCTAAGAAAAAAGGAAAAAAAATTGGCCGCGTATCTGCGTGCTTCGCTGCAAATGTCGTCGAAAGACGATAGTCTTCTGCCGGCCGTACTACAATGTCTTGCCTTGCCTCAGACAGCGCTTTCTCTATGTTGAATCGGCCGCATCTGGCTGGCCTTGATAAAATAGAGGAGGCGCTGCGTGAGACATGGACGCCATCTGGCAGTGCTGCCGAGAAACATCACCTTGCGCAGAACCCAGGGCAGTTCGTGTATAGCGTCGCTTTTTGAGCGCAGCCTAAGAAACGCTGTAGTCTTCAGAATTACGTATCTATGTATTTTCTTTTAAAGGAACATACCAGCTACTACTTATGTATTGATGTTGCGCCTCAGACCATGCGTAACATTTGCTTTTTGATCGACAATGTTCACAAGTATGAACAAAAATGCTTGTGCAAGATGGCTGGGCGCTGAGAAAGTGGTTAAACCTTGTCCGACACCCTGAATCGGGTCACGGACAGACAGACAGACCAAAATTTCTGCGAAGAAGTATCCCAAGAAAGACTATCGTCTTTAAAAAAGGAAAGTGTAGCTTCTCTGAAGGCGAACCGCTACAGAGACGGTGGAGCTTATGGGCACCAAGGTAGCCCTGGATGTTGCTGTTTTGCTACGTTTTGCAATTGTTTTAGATGTGAAGCATCTTATGGCGAATCCGGTGGTGGTGGTGTGCCGCGTGACCACCCTTACTGCGCATGCGCAAACCCTTTCAAAAATAAAAAAACCTCCTCTCCCCCCAGGCATCCCTCCCCGCGGTAACCACACCCTCCCTGCGCATGCGCCTCCCCTCCTCTCTACCCTCCTACGCTCCCCCCTCTCTCCTCTAGGCATCCCTGCCCGCGGCGTCCACACTCCCCACTGCGCATGCGTGTCCCCCCTCTCTCTCCTCTCCTACGCTCCCCCCCCTCTCTCCTCTAGGCATCCCTGCCCGCGGCGTCCACACTCCCACTGCGCATGCGCATCCCCCCCTCTCTCCTCTCCTACGCTCCCCCCCCTCTCTCGCCTAGCGACGCCGACGCAGGCAGCGTCTGCTAGCAAGTTTCTTGGTTGAAAAACCGACTGCTCGCGCTGCACAACCGTTCACTGGCCACCCCGTATATATGGCAATGGATCTTGACCTCCAAGGTGGTGCCGGTGGGAGATTTCTCCTGTGCGTTGTTGAACAATAAAAATTCGCAGCGTGCGCGTTAACTAAAAGCGGACTGCGGGTCTCTGTGTCCAGTCGGAGTCTTCTGTCTCTCATTGCCCATTAGCAACGATTGGAATGTTCCAGTAGGAAACACCGCTCCAACACTGTGTGCTTTGCGCCTCCCCAGTTTTCTCTCCTGCGCAACGCTGCGATGAGCGCCAGCGTCAACGCCGCCGCCAGTGTAAGCGTTAGCGCCCGCTGCTTCACATCTACACATGGTTCCCTTTAGCGGGAGATGGTGTAATTTTTTCTTTCTTCGTCTTTCTTTCATCTTCTATATTCTCTGCTTTTGTCTGTCTTTTTTGTCTCTCTTCATTTCGATTTCTTTCTCGGTCTTTCTGTCGTTCTTTCTCTATCTTGCCTTTTTTTCCTCTCTCTCTGTATTTCTCGCTCCCGAATTCTTTCACTCAGGACTCTAAATATTGAAGATTCACCATCCATCCATAATTATTTCTCTCTCTTAGTCTCCTTCCTTCTCTTTCTGCATTTCGTTCTCTCTTTCTCTGTTTATTCTATGCCTTACTCTCGCCCCTCCTTTCCCTCCTCCTCATGTTCACATCTATACTCCTCACCCTCGCTTACTCTTCCCACCCCCCTTATATACTATACAAGGCCATGCGTTGCTCGGCTCACGCGCCCGGATAGCCGCGTGGTTACGGCGCTCCCCTTCAGATCATGTGTACGGGGGGTTCTAATTTCGTCCGATGAAGAAATTCTTTGCCGTAGAATTTACCTTTATCTTTATTTTTATTTTTCTCTCTCTGTCTCTCTGTTTTCTCTAGTCCATCAGAGTTATTGCATCCAGCGCCGTAGAAATCAGCCCACATGTCGAGCAGTTGGTTCAGAGAGCAAAGCAGAAGATGAAGAAGACGACGATGAAGAAGAAAATGACGAACAGAGCGGGTGCCGGTTCATGATGATGATCATTTTCTGCTCACGGCTCAAGGTCTAAAGGCCACCTTAAACAGTTCCACTGTTTAAACAATGGCGTGTTTGCGGCGTCATTCTGCCGTAGCACAATAACAGTCATCTGTCTCACGTGCCTTCCATGCGTTATCGCCGAGCGGCCGGTATTTTCCAGTCAGAAACGGCGTGCGGCCTATTAGCGTAACACAGCGATCTTGGTGGAATAGTGGAGAGACCACAGTTTTTGATAAATGAAAGACAAGGCATGTATTTGACGATTATTGCTGTGTGACGGGAAAGATGCCGCAAATATACTCTCGTTTGCCTTAAAATACGCCCGCTGTCATGGTGACTGCGATCAATGAAATGCCACGTAGCACCGACTGTTCCTGCTTTTCATAAAAACATTCGCTGCCAACCGATTGGGTTTGGTGGTGAGAAATTGTACGTACATACATTATATTGCGACCACAACCAGCATCTCTGAACTTGCTGCCTTTGGCTGCTATAGGAGCTGGAACTTGGCACCGCACTCACGCATGTAGGTCTGTGCGTCTGTAGGCATTTCCGCCAGCGTCGCATTCCAGCCATCAGTCATGGGAAAAATCCCTCCGGGCCCGGCCACCGCATCTCACCGCGCTGTAAAGCGCTCAAAAACAACAATCGATTACTATTGGCCGTGTACTTTTACCACAGTTTCTTGGCTGGACATTCTTGGGGCAACGTCTACGCCGTCTGAGAATGCCTATATGAAGGGCCGCCTGACACATGGGCCTCCAGTCCAGTTTCCTTGCCCCACCTTCCGCGATGTGGCGACACAGGGCAACAAAAAAGAAAGTGAAATCATTGAAATAACTAATCAGATACGTCTACTGACAAACCGTATCGGTGGTCCAAAATTTCTGGAGCCCTCCACTACGGCATGCCTCCTATCATATCGTGGTTCTTTCACGTAAAACCCCAGATATTATTATTATTATTATTTTAATAAAACATATTGGTCTGGTATCTAAGCATGCTCTTTTTGTCACAGAACAAGTACACATCACCTTACGTAAAGGTGAAGAGTTGTAAATACGGCGCAGCTCCGTATTAGAGAAAATAAAGAAAATATTGTACAAAATGAAACGTTATACTGGCACAGATCGAAGCAACGTGGGTGGTTATGAAAGAATATCTTTGCTTGTGCTCTCTGCATGGTCTTCAAATGACAATTGCTTCAGCCTCTCGCTTTCCTCGTAAAATGCGAAGCTTACGGCAAGAGCGGAACGCAGGTTGTTGCTAAGTTTACAAGCCATACGCTCTAAAGCCCGTTTCATAAGACCTACTTTGCGCAAGTCTAACTCAGCGGCGCAAAAAATGAAACTCGATGCATTTTTGTACGGGCTTCAATACACTTTCGCTGAGCCTTCGTAACGTCAACATTTCTCTTGGAAAACCTGAAACGTGACTTTTATTCTTAGAATATCCTCCTGCGTTACGTAGCTTCTCGTTGCATTTTTTTTTTCTTTCGGGGTATACTTCCTGGTCTCGGTAAAACGTGTTGCGCTTGCTTGTTGGAATTCATCGACTTATCGCTGAACGCGCAGAGCACCTTGATACGAGCTCATCGCAAGAGAGCCATTTAAAGCTAGTATTACAAATCGCGTTGCTGATGTTCCTCTACGCGAAAAGTGACTCTACGTTAAAGCTTGTTAACTTGGAACGTTGAAAAGAATTTGTACTAACACCCACATCCGTAACGCCAATATAAATTTTCAGTTCGGTTTCGGGCAAATGTTCGTTTTCGTGTCGTTTTTCAACACGTTAGATCACCCGTTGCTGGGGGATTTAGCGGTGTGGACGAGGCACGGAGAATTAAGGTTTGAGTTCGTGGTGTCGTTTGCAGTTTGCATACGTTTAGTAGGCGAGTGTAAACGAGGAAATATGGGTTCCAGCACATGCAACAAAGCATCTTCCGACCGCGCGAGAGCTTAGCGATATGCTGCGAAGCATCTGATCGAATTACTAAACTACCGTCGGGGGCAGTCGTCAGAGCGAAAACAGAAAAAAGTAAAAAAAAAAAAAAGAAAGATGTTTAAGGCACGGAGTGCATGCAATGACAGGAGTGACCTTTGCAGACACGTGTATCAACTCTTCGTTTCTAATGATTATTGCTTAATTTCAACGACATATGATTTAATTACATGGAAGAAGAAAGGCAGCCTTCGGCACCTGAAGTGATTGACGAAAAGGTCACTATTAGTCTTGAAATAAAAACAAAACAAAAAAACATGTCTTTTGAGTTGTATTAAGCCTAACTT
>JALIZH010021586.1:0-15499 GCA_030522465.1 Rhipicephalus appendiculatus
CACGTCCGGTTTCCTACCCTGCACTGGGGGAAGGGATAAAGGGAGCGAAAGAGAGACAGAAGAATAGAAGGAAAGAAAGATGCACAGAGTCACGAGCACACTTGGGTGAGGTGAGGTGACATAGAGGTAAAAACAACAGATAGTGTCAGTGCTACTGGACAGACACCAATTTTAAATTTCCTTGAGCGCTGTCAAGGGTTCCACCCTCGACAACCACTCAGGTACAAACTGCTGCGTTTTCTGAGGCTCAGTAAATTTCGACATGCACAGCAGGATTCCCAAGCGTTCGGCAACTGCGCCGCGCTCAAGGAAATATTTAGCGCAAAGTGACACACGGACGAGAAGGGAGGACACAACACGTGCGCTAACTTCGCTAGCTAATTAAATACATGATGGCGGGTAACACGGACAAACTATTTGTATGGCAATGGAACTGCGCCAGCTTCCAGCGCGCCAGGCCGCGCTACAGCAGTTTATTAAAGCACAAGCAGACGAGCCGCAGGTCCTGCTCCTACAGGAGACCCTTTGCGAGGAGGCAACCTATCCGGCATACCGCGTCGCCTCGAAGAGGAGAGCGTAGGAGAGGGGTAGTCACTATGGTTAAAAAAGGGAATTTCCTTCCAGGAGCATGAGATCATAACAGGCAGAGCTGATGCCAGCAATCGATTGGAGGCGCAGGTGGTTGAAATAATTCCTAGTGGTAGATTAAAACAGAGCATATTCGTCCTCACTATGTACAGCCCTCCGACGGGTCAGAGGCAGAGTTTTCATGAACTCTTAAGCAGGGCACTTGCCATAGCGGGTGACAGCCCTCCGATAGCGGCGGGAGACTTCAGTGCCCCGCACAAGGCCGGGGGGTATGAGATACAAACGGCGAAGGGAGCGAACTTGGTCGGGACGGCAGAAGACTGTGTGTGCGTTTACGCTAGTGGCGGACCCGCGCTTTCCGACGAGGATAGGCAATTCGGTCTCGAGGGACACGATGAAAGAATTGGCCTTTGTTAGAAACATCGAAGCCGCATGGACTAACATGCAGGAAAATTTGTGAAGGGACCATCCCATCGTAGACCTTATCGATCAGGATCAGGGCGGCCCCGCTTAGAATATACAAATGCGTTGATTGGGATCTCTTTTGAAGGATACCGAACCAAGGATGAGTCAGAGTACGGTGCACTAGAGGATCTACTTGCGCAGGTCAAGAGGGACGTTGAAAGGGCCACTACGGAAATATCCACCAATCTCGAGACTCCCAGGGATGGACGCGCGCCTGGCGCATCTCCTGGAGGCCAAGAGATGTGTGCTGGAGAGGTCGAGAACGCAAAGGGCTAAAGCGCAGGCTTAGAAAGAAGATCGCTGAGATTAGTCGCAGCATAGAGGATCACTGTACGGATCTCAACAGACAACAGTGGAGCGAAACCTGCTCGGCAGCAGACGGTTCGAATGCGCAAGGGGGGGGGGGAGGGGGGGGGAGCTTCTGGAAACACCAGCTCGGTAATAAACAAACCAAGGGCAATCAGAGGCTGGCCATAGATAGACTAGTGCATAAGCAAAAAGAGGAGGGGCAATCCGAGAAGTCTCTTCTCCTAGATCTTGTACGGAAGTATCTTCCGGTCGAGAATGATGAACTGCGGGAATTCCCTCTATATTGTCACGTGGTCGGGACGTTAGCGAAGGGAGCAGTCGACGTCTTCAAGGCGACACACTTAATTTGGCCGAACTTGTGGCCTCGAAACGGAAACTCAGATTACAGCAAGTAATGCACGCTGCACACCGATAACGGCGCACAGAGCGTGGGTCGTCGAAAAACATGGTTGATCCCTCTGTCATAAAGAAATAGGTATAGCACGAAAGTGAAACGTGTCCTTGCAAAAGTAGTCGAATGTGTACTGTACATTGATATAAGACAGCTTGCACAATGTGTATTGGTGTTTTGACAGTTATAGCACCATTTGACGTGGATGCAACCACGTTGACGCTTGATAGTACATCTGTATCCCGACGACTAACGTCCATTATTAATGATTAAACAAAGCGTTGTGGTCATAGATGCTTGTGGTAGCTGTACGGTGAGAGCGGAGTCATTGAAAGCGATGTGACAGCCAGAAGAGCATCACTGATTGGGCGCCGAACTTGGGCTAAGGTCGCCTACTCGCGGCATGTTAGAGTTATTGAACGACGCTGCCCGACTAGAGGGAAACGCAACGCGCGTCGTGTCTTCCCCGTTGGCCGGCTGCGATTTTTCGCGGGGCGAGCTAGGAACATGGCTAGGGACGCGGAGTTGCGGCCACGCGACGCACTCACGCGTCGCACAGCTATTTTTCATATGGACGGATGCTATGAGTGTGGATGCTAGCGGTAAGGTTGCCACCTGGCAGTGTGTTAATGCGTCCGCAAAATTTCACGTTTCCCATTCGAAACCCGCCGTATGGGACGGACGCGTAGACACAACGCTTTGAAGGAACTAATCGTGCATTTCACGGTCATAACGTATTACTTCTCTATAGCAAAAACACTGCTAGAGGACAGTGGTAGATATAAAAGGCTTGTTTTTAAAGCCTACAAAGTATGTGACCGTGGCGCAGTGCATAGCATGCCAGGCATCTCTTGTCGCGGACCTAGAGGTCGAAAGTTCGACTCCCGGTGACGGAACTTTTTTTCTTTGTCTTCTGATCATGTGTATTTTTTTCGACGTCATTTCCGTGACGGAAATACGTCACTCAAATCTTGGTGGACCCCGGCATAAAACACTTTCGTGTTAAAACTGACAAGCAGTGGAAGCGCGTCAGCATTTATACGTGTGTCATCGAATATTCCAGCCTTATCATGAGCATTTCTGGCAGTCTTTGTGGGCGAAAAGCCGAATACAGCAAGAGTGAAAATAAGAAACGCGCTTGGCAATGCCCCCCCTCTGAAAAAGCATCGTCGCGATGCTTATAACAGAACACGGGGGGGGGGGGGGGCGAATGCATGCAACAATAAATAACAACAATAAAGCAAGAAAGTACAATAATAAAGTAAGAAGTACAGTCAGATTCACTACCGCGCGTAATATGGTTTGAGGCGCACAACATGGACGACTTCAGGTCGAGCACGGCGCCGCTGAGAGTTTGTAATGCCGTCAGGGACAACCTCGTAGTCGAGTGCGCCGAGACGTCCGAAGTACCCTGTACGGTCCGAAGTATGGTCGGAGAAGCTTCTAAGTCCCCGTCGGCGGTATTGGCGTCCAGACGCATACACGCTCACCGGGTTGGTATACCATGTGTCGTCGTCGAAGGTTGTAGCGACGGTTGTCGGCAGGATGCGCAGACGGGTGAGCTGTCCGGCTTCATCGCGCTGGAGGTACACGGTGACGTCGATGTTTTCCTAGTCGGAGACATTGGGCAACATGGCGTCGAGTGTCGTTGCCGGGGTTCTTCGGCAGACCAATTCATACGGCGTCATCGGCGTCGTTTCTCGTACGGCCGTGTTGTATCCAAAGGTTACATACGGGAGAATGTCATCCCACGTCTCGTGCTCGACGTCGACGTACATGGCCAGCATATCGGCGATGGTTCTTATTTAGACGCTCGGTGAGGCCATTGGTCTATGGGTGGTAGGCGGTGGTCCTGGCGGTGACTTGTCTGGCTCTACCTTAGGATCGCCTGAGTTAGGTCCGCCGTAAAGGCCGTACCTCTGTCGGTAATGAGGACCTCTGGGGCGCCATGACGCAGTACGATGTTCTCGACGAAGAACTTTGCTACCGCGGCGGCACTGCCCTTGGGCCGGGCGCTTGTCTCGGCGTAGCGGGTGAGGTAGCCAGTCGCTACGACGATCCATTTGTTTTCCGAAATTCGACGTCGGGAACGGCCCCGGTAAGTTCATGCCGATTTGCTGGAACGGCCGGCGAGGTGGCTCGATGGGCTGCAGAAGTCCGCCTGGCCTTAGTCGGTGGTGTCTTCCGTCGCTGACAATATCGGCAAGTCTTCACGTAGTGGGTGACGTCGGCAGTGAGGCGAGGCCAGTAGTACTTTTCTTGTATCCTCGCCAGCGTACGTGAAAGTCCAAGGTGTCCAGCCGTGGGGTCGTCATGCAGAGCATCCAGAACGTCTGAACGTAACGCTGAAGGTACTACGAGGAGGGAGTCGGCCCGAAGTGGCGAGAAGCTTTCCTTTAGGAGAACGCCGTTCCGCAGGAAAAACGACTCCAGTCCTCGTCTCAATACCTTAGGAGCTACGGTGGCCTTGCCCTCGAGGTATTCTACAAGGCCCTAGAGTTCCGGCCCCGCTCGCTGTCGTTCCGGCGAAGTCATCAGCGCTTAAGGTTCCCAAGAAGTAGTCCTCGTTCTCGTCCTCGTCGTCCTGTGGTGGTGGGTCAACGGGGGGCACGGGACAGGCCAGTCGGCGTCAGAGTGCTTTCGTCCAGACTTGTAAACGACGGTAATGTCGAATTCTTGAAGTCTCAGACTCCATCGTGCGAGATGACCTGAAGGGTCCTTCAAGTTAGCTAGCCAGCACAAGGCGTGGTGGTCGCTCACAACTTTGAAGGGTCCTTCCATAGAGGTAGGGGGCGAAACTTTGACGTAGCCCAGATGATGGCAAGGCACTCTTTTTCTATTGCGGAATAGTTGCCTTCTGCCTTGGATAGCGACCGGCTAGCAGAACTGATAACCCTTTCTTCTTCGTTAGTCTTCTGCACAAGAACGGCGCCGAGTCCTACGCTGCTTCCTCGGTGTGGATTTCTGCATCGGCATATTCGTCGAAATGCGCAAGTACCGGAGGCGTCTGCAGGAGTCGTTTCAGTTCCTGAAATACTTCAACTTGCGCCGTTTCCCACCGGAACTCGACGTCGGTCTTCGTGAGCTGCGTTAGTGGCTCTGCGATGCGTGAAAAGTCCTTGACGAAGCGTCTGTAGTAGGTGCACAAGCCGAGAAATCGGCGCACGGCCTTCTTGTCGGTGGATGGCGGGAAGGCGGCGATGGCAACGGTTTTCTACGGGTCTTAGCGCACTCCAGTTTCGCTGATCACGTGACCCAAAAACAGAAGCTCCTCGTACGCAAAGCGGCCTTTTTCCGGCTTCAGGGTGAGTCGGGAGCTCTTGATTGCTTGAAGTACGGATTCAAGGCGCTCAAGGTGTTCGTCGAAGTTCGAGGAAAACACAAACACGCCGTCCAAGTAAACGAGGCAAGTTTACACATAGCGCTGTGTGTGTGTGTTGTCTTTCTTCTATGTCCCTGTCATGATGCGCTACGTCTTATGAATCATGAATTCCCAACCAACTAGCCCGGCAACGTGCCTTTAGCAAGTTTACCGCTTCAATCCTGCCAGTGCTGTATCCGAAACCCGTTGGAAAGTCGCAGGCGCCGAGTTAAGACCGAAGGGCATGACCTTGAACTCGAACAAACCGTCTGGGGTAATGAATGAAGTCTTTTCTCGGTCTCTCTCGTCGACTTCGATTTGCCAGTAGCCCCTCTTGAGGTCCATTGAAGAAAAGTATTTCGCGATGTGGAGTCGATCTAGGGCGTCGTCTATTCGTGGGAGAGGGTACACGTCCTTTTTCGTGATTTTGTTCAGTCGACGATAATCGACGCAGAAACGTAGGGTCCCATCTTTTTTCTTCACTAACACCACAGGTGACGCCCACGGACTCTTTGAAGGCTGGATGATGTCGTCGCGTAGCATTTCGTCGACTTGTTTCTTTACGGCCTCGCGTGCTCGCGTCGAAACTCTGTACGGGCTCTGACGAAGTGGCCTCGCACTTTCTTCGGTTATGATGCGATGTTTTGCGACCAGTGTCTGCCGAATTCTTGACGATGAAAAACAGTCCTTGTATTTGCAAGAGCAAGGGTTTTGAGCTTTTCTTGTTTATACGCCGGAAGGCCCGTGTTAACGTCGAAAGCTGGTTGATGATCTTGGTTTCGTCGTAGCAGGTTCGGTAGACTCGGCGAGGGCGAAAGTGTTGCTGGCTTCCACAATTTCTTCGATATAGGCAACCGTCGTGCCTTTGCTCACGTGCTTGTACTCCCAGAAGTGTGTTTCGTTGGGCTAGTTGGCTACACATCATAAAAGGTAAAAACAGCGCAAAATAGACAAGACGAACGAAGTAGCACACAGGACGAGCGCTGACTAACAACTGACTGTTCTATTGCTTCGATGCAACATAAAGGAAAAGTTGTGGTTAAACAAGTCATGTGCAATTTCAAGCCGTACGTCACGATATAACGCGTGGAAACTGTTGGTCGACAAGATTACAATTTTGTGAGTGCACCTAGGCACATGAGAGACATTTGATCTCTTCTTTGTTTAGTGTTATGGACTGTTCACTAACACATGTGTCTCCCCTTAGTTTAATCGCGAAAGCCTCGGCTATCAGACGACTGTGCACGCTTGCGTATCTTCCGATGACTTAGCAGTCCCGGAACTCTGGCGTCCACCCGCACGTGCTACAATGAAGCGCCATGTTGCTCCCTTGTTTTAGACGATGATTCTTAAGATGTTCGCCAAGACCCTGATTAAGACACCGGCCCGTTTGTCCAATGTACGTCTTCTTGCAGGTGAGCGGAACTTTATAGACGATATTGGCCGTGCATCCCACAAACGGACTCTTGTGTTTCGTAGTGCACGAAGGCTTCTTGGCTCCTTCGTGGTTGACGCGTCTACAAAATCTACCTAGCTTATTGGGGGGCGCTAAAAAGCACTTCCACGTCCGATTTCTGGGCGATTTTGTTTATACTGTGAGAGAGACCACGAATGTATGGTATCACATTCCTCCTGGAACGGCTTTCAGAGAGTTCGTTGTTGCCGTTCACTCCACGAACCTGTGAGAGCAGCTTGTGTGCCAGGCCAAGCAGTAAATCTTCAGGGTAACCGCGTTACGCAGTCTAGTCACTTGCTCGCTGAAGCTGAACTGCACCTTGTGGTGGCATGACCGGTTGAGGGCGTTCTTCACGGTGGCGGTGGCAACAGCTCGCTTGACGATTTTTGAGTGAGCTGACGTGAAAGGGAGGAGTCCCTTCACAGAACGGGGTGAGTAACTCCAACATACGTGGTTGTCAAGAAATGATATGTTAATGTCAAGAAATTGCAGTTGCCGTTGGTTAGCGAACTCGGTCGTTCTGATGAAGTCTGAGAGAACTCTGGTGAAAATCGCTAAAATGGCAGATACCTGCTTTGCAGGGTCAGCTTCGCTTTGCTTGAAGATGATCAAGAAGTAGTCGATGTACCTGAAGACTTTTCGAACGCCAGTGTCCCGCAGCTCATTGAGCAGGCGCTTGTAGAGGTTGGCCAGAAGGAATATCGCTGAGTACTGGGGCGAAGCACGACCATATGCAGACACCTTTCTTCTGCAGGAAAAGCTTTATCGTCGAAGGTGATGAAGGTGGACTGAAGGTAAAACATCAGTAAGTCAATGAAGTTATCGACGCTGACGTCTGCGGCATTCTGGAAGGCGATGCTTCCCGTTGCATCGATGGCTTCTCTCACGGCACCGCAGAGCTGTTGATGGGGGAGAGAGTAGTAAAGGTCTTTCAGGTCGATTGAGAAACCGGAATGGTGGTTCTCGACTTGGTCTTGGAGGAATACGGACACGTCGTTAGACTTGCGGAGTAAGCAGGGATCGTCGATGTTGAGGGTGTTTAGCGCCCTTTTTAGGAAAACGCCGAGGGAGAGTTGCCAAGTGCCTTTCTCTCTGAGAAGATAACACTTAGACGACAGCCATCCTTGTGTGTCTTCGCGCTAAACAAGACTTCTAAGCTGAGGCCACCGGTCTTCTTAATGGATTTCTTCAGGTCGTCAAGCTTCATCCTCTCGCCAGTTTGACTGCTTCGTTCCTTATACGGGAAAGTCTGATGTTACTACGGCGAAGCCCCAACGCTCCAATGGCTGAGTTTGCACCCCCCGCTTCGTGCGCCCCTCGCAAGTGCCATCGCCGCTCGGCTAGTGCGTCAGCTGCGTCCTTGGTGCCCGCCAGCTATGAGGAGCTCCGACTTTGTCAGGCCCTCCAAGCAAATGCCGCCACTATCGTGGACTTGTGGCAGGCGAGACGCGCCGCCTCCTCAGTATCGACTGCCGGAATCATGGCCGCTCCTGTTGTCGCTGTGCTCCCGGGCCCACCTGCGAGCCCGACGCCACAATCATCAGAGGGTCTGTACAAGAGGTGACCCCACCCGAGTCATCGCGTTTGTCACGAATGTGCTCGCTTGACCCCGGCGTTTTCCCGCTGCCTGCGGCCACAGCTGACGAGCTCATGCACTCCCCGAGCTCCCGTAAACGAGGCCGCGACGATGACGGGAACCACTGCGACGCTCCCCGCAAGCTTGCGCAACCAGCACCAAGCTCGTCTCGGACGGACGCTTCCGGTAGCTCCGACGCGCTGCCGCGTCCGGCGCACATTTCAGCAAATTGTGGTGGAATGTCACAGCCGAGCACGGCCGCTTCGACGCCACAACTTCCGCAGCACTCAGCTACAGCTTTTCTCAAAGGGAAACCCGCAACCGATGACCATGAACTCTGTCAAGTGGAAGGGCAAGTCAAAGCGCCGCGGGCCACCTGCTACTCAGCAGCTCCCAGAGCAGCCTGCAGTCAACGCCTCAGACTCAGAGCACAGAGAAGGTACCCCGCAGCGCCAGCATGGCGGCAAGTTCTCCGCAACAAGCCACCGATCCAGCTCCGGAGAATTTCACTCTGGTGTGCTCAAGGGGCGCCCGTCCGACGTGCAAGGGCACTTGCAGCGTCTCCTGTGATTTCCGCTGACCCGGCCGTAGCAGGGACAATTTTATTCAGGCCGTCAGCACCGAACGGCGCCTTCATGCAGGGATCACGCTTGACGCTGGCGTCTGCACTATCGTCGCGGCGTGGCGTCATCCAGGTGCGAGTCAACAGCCACCGAGAAATATCGTGGCAGTTGACGTGTCCTCACGGGAGTGCCTGGAGGAGCTTCTTGGTGTGACGGAGCTCTGCGGCATCCCCGTGTCCGCCCGAGTTCCTGCTGACCGAGGATACAGCACAGGGTACCTGCACGCTGTGGGGGGCGACCCTGCGGACCACGAGCTACTACAGTGTATCGAGTCGAGCGTGCCGGTGGTATCTGCCGTACGGAACGGAAACACAGTGACGCTGCGGTTTGCCGGCCCTGCCCCACCAGAGCACGTGAGCCTTTTCAAACTGCGGTGTCGCGTGCGCTCTGCCAGGCCGCACCCACTGCAATGCCTGCAGTGTGGCCGCCTTGGCCACGCAACAGCCACCTGCAGGCGCGCCAACTGCTGCCTACGGTATGGTCAGAGCCATATCCCTCAACGGAGAGCTGCAGCGCCAGAGCACATTGTGTAAACTGTGGTCACAACCACCCAGAAAACACTCCCACCTGTCGTAAATGGCAAGAGGAACGCAAGGTGGCGACCATCCGGGCCTGCTCTTCGGTGCCACTTTGAAGGCGAGCTGTGCGCGCCATGGTACAGGAAGAGAATTACCCACAGCTGTCGGGCCCTCCTGCCAGCGCAGCCCCCCCCCCTCGTATGCACAGGCCGCTTCCAGTGCACCGCGCCCTGTGCCAACCCCTGCTCACCAGCAAGTCGGTGCCTCTTCGGTGCGCCCTCGCCCGGCTTCCAAAGCTTCTGCTGTTACTCCAGCTGTGACCCTCTCTGCCGATATGCGGGATGATCCGCGGGACGCCATCATCGCCTCGCTGCAGCTCACACTTCGGGCGGTCGGCGAACTGCTCCCATCGGAGAGTCCGCTGAAAGTCGTCTGCCTTCTGGATGGTGGTTTGCAGAACACTTCCAGTCATCATGGCTAGTCAAGGGCTAAGCCGCCGCCCACGCGTTCTCCAGTGGAACACCAACTCGCTGCGGCGGCGGCACTTTGAACTTAAACAGCGCTTGCTGCAGGACGAGCTCGATGTGCTCGCCCTGCAGGAAGTGTACGTCACCAGCGGGTCTCTACGGCTACCCGGGTTTGTCGGCTACTGCAGTACCACATCCTGCACTGTCTCCGAATGCTCCGATGTGCCATGCCTGGTGGACGGCCATCCACAAGATACTGCCCGATGTGCCCTGTACGTGCGTACCTCCATCCCACAGACAGTAGTTCATGTTGATGACCTCACGAGTGGCCCGCTGGAATGCTGTGCTGTAACAGTGCGCCTAGGCTCCTGGGACACCACTGTGGCCAGCTTCTACGTGCAACCCAACAAACCTTGGAAAGCCTCCAGCCTGCTTCATGTTGCTGCTCGCCTGGGCCGCGACTTTCTCCTTTGTGGGGACTTGAACGGTCACCACACAGCCTAGGGAGGAGACAGCTGTTGTGCTCGGGGCCGAGCCGCTGCGGACGTCATCCTTCGAGCAGGCCTCAAGATCCTGAACACCGGGGAGCCTACCTTTGTGCACAGGGGCGTGCGTACAGCTATTGACATTGTTGTGACTTCCTTTTCTTCATCCCTCGCAGCAGAACGAATCATCATCATTGAAGCTCCTCACGAGCTGACGCGTGGCCTTGCGGCAGCGCCGGCTCGCGCTCTTTCTTTTTCCTTTTTTTATCAGTTTCATTTAGGCTTTTCATCTTGCAAGACGTGTTCTTCGCTCGATGTTAACCGCGCCGCAGTTGGAAAGCTCAGAGGTCCAACACATGGTGCCGGAAACCCGGGATCTTTAGACGCCGCCGCCATCATCGACGTTAGGAGCCGTGACACCTCGGAAGACACGGCGCCTGCGATCTTGGCAAGACCCCGACTGCTGGCGGCAGAATGGAACGACACCTTAGACGACGACGCAGCCTGCGGTCCCAACTGGATGTCCTGTTATCCGATGCGGAAGGCTACTTGCGAGGAAATCAAGAGGTCACGACAGCTGCAGTAAGTGTACTCCTCGATCGAATAAGCTCATTTTATGGCCAGACAGAAAGTGGATGGGGCGATTTTTGAAGAGACGCCAGACGACCTGTTAGACAGCGAGACGTTAGACGCTGGAAAATACCGTGACAAGGTTGTCACCCTGACAGCAAACCTACGAGTCAAGCTGAATGAATGTCTGTCGTCTCCAACCCCACGCCCTACGAACGTCCACCCGTTACCGACGTGCAAAAGCAAGCTTCCCCAACTAGAACTCCTAAAGTTTGACGGGAACCGCAGACTATGGCCGCGATTTTGGACGCAGTTTACATCAGCAGTCCACAACAACAACGAGCTAAGCACAGCTGACAAGTTCAACTACCTCAGCAGTTTGGTTACCGGAGCGGCCGCCTCAGCCATATCGGGATTGCAAGCTACCGAAGAGTGCTATAAAGACGCCATTGAAATTTTAAAGAAGCGTTTCGGAGATGAACAGATCATCGTGCAAGACCATCTGCAAGGTTTGCTGGATCTAAAGCCGGTGTCGTCGTCCGCAGACGTCCGTCAGCTGAGGCAACTTTACGACAAGGTACAGGTTCATATTCGAAGCCTCAAGGCGCTTGGCACGAACTCGACAACTTATTGCACCATGCTTCGGGAAATCCTGCTAAGAGTTCTACCGACGGACATGGTATTGCGGTTCCACGAGGTGCGCAAGACATCATCAGCTGCAGCTTCTTCGAATCCACAATGCGATTCAGCCCGTACAACGGTTCCACAAGATAGCGATCTTCAAATGCTTCTTGAATTCTTCGACCTTCAACTCACTTGTCGGGAAGCTGTTGCTGAACAAGAGATACAGAAAACTCGTCGCGCCCCAGAGAAAGGGGGGCCTAAAACCCAGTCATCCACGTGACGTTTCTACGACAGCTGCTCTACAAAGCTCAACTAGTAGTCCACAACAGTGCCTCTTTTGCCGTTCTGAAAAGCATTCTGCAGAAATCTGCGATAAGAAGGATATCAGCCTCTCGACCAAAAAGGAGATGCTCACCAAAGCTGGACGATGCTTTCGTTGCCTAAAGCAGGGCCACATGGCGAAAGATTGCAGAAGCCGGTTAAAATGTGGCAAATGCGCTAGAAGGCACGCAACATCAGTTTGTGCATCAGACGAAATCAAGAACGACAAGGACAAGGTGATATCCGCATCGATCAATCTAGTTGCCCAAAGCAGGCAAGGTCAGTCATAATGCTGCAGACACTGACGGCCACCATATCAGGCGCCAAGTCATCCGGTCGCTACCGAGTCCTTTTCGATGGCGGAAGTCAGCGGAGCTTCATTACGGCCAAAGCTTATGGAAGGCTTGGTTGCGAACTATTAGAAGAGGAAACGTTGACCGTAGGCGTGTTCGGTGGTGAACACACCGGGAAAACCATGAAGAAGGTGCGCGTATCGATTCTCCCTGCGAATAGGAAATGCCCGATTTCAATCGATGCACTTGGTGGTGGACAAGATATGCAGTGAATGCCTTCCGGTACCAGAAGAAGACGCTTTAAGAGGAATGAACAAAATGCACTTGGATACGCAAGCTCTCTCTCTACAAGGAGTAGAAGACAAACAGATTGCGATCCTCATTGGATCAGACTATTACCTGGGATGTAGTAACTGGTACCGTGAAGCCTGTGTACGAAAAGCTGAAAGCTGTCGAGACGAGACTGGGATGGACTGTGCAAGGCCCATTGTCTGTTGCTGCCGACGTAATCCAGAGTGCCAGTGTTGCAGTCCTCCGAGCAACGGTCACAGAGCAAGAGATATCCAAACTTTTGACTCGTTTCTGGGATCTAGAAGGTATCGGTATCAAGGCCGAATACGAAGGAGCGACGGTTGCCGATGCAGGGCCTGGCAAAATTTGAGAACAACATCAAGAAGAAAGAAAATCAATATGAAGTCGCGCTACCGTGGAAAGAAAGGGTTGACCTGAGCGATAACTACGCAGTTGCAACCAAACGTCTGCATAGTTTGATGAAGAAGCTCAACAAGAACAGGGAGCTCTTAAAGCGATACGATGCGACTATTCGAATGTACCTCGATAAAGGTTCTGCGGAAAAAGTGCCGCCAAAGGGAGAGCAGCCGCTTGGACCACTATATTACATGCCACATCGAGTTGTAATTCGTGAGGACGATCTACTACGAAGGTACGCATCGTATTTGACGCTTCGTCTCACGAATCCGGTTTGAAGTTCCCTGAATGATAATCTGGAAGCTGGCCCAAATCTCAATCCCGACGTAGTGACGCTACTGCTTCGTTTCCAACGCTACAAGATAGCGATGAATGGCCGATGTTGAGAAGGCGTTTCTCCAAATTGGCCCTGCGAGAACCAGACAGAGATGCGCTTCGCTTTTTGTGGTTCAAGACGTCACCCCAAGTCGACAGCCCATTACCTGAAGTGGAGGTTTGGAGAATGACTAGAGTACCCTTTGCAGCTACTTCAAGTCCTTTCCTACTGACTGCTACCTTGAAGCACCACTTCAGGTCCGAAGAAAATCGCTATCCTGCGACAGCCCGGCTATTGCAAGACTCCATATACATGGGCGATCTTCTCATTGGCGCCGACACCACTGAAGAAGCTATTCATATGTACAAAGAGATAATTGAGATCTTCAGAGAAGCTTCCATGAACATTCGTAAATGGGCCAGCAACGACCCTGTTGTATCTGCCGCCTTCGAACAAGGGATCACTTCTTCTGAAAAGTCACTTTGCTCACCTTCCAGGATCTTTGAAAGTCCTGGGATTGTATTGGAACAAGCAGACGGATACCTTTTCGTTTAAGCCCCCAAGAGATCCGCCAGTTTATAGAAGAACATAGAGTTACCAAACGCTTTGTGCTTCAAGCTGTTGCAAGGATCTACGACCCCTCGGGGTTTCTGTCACATTTTCTAGTGAGGGCGAAGATCTTCTCACAAGATCTATGGAGGGAGAACCTCGATTGGGATGAGACCGTGCCATCCAATTTGACCTCTGTCTGGATTAAATGGAGCAAGGAGGTAGCCATGCTGCATGACATCAGTATTCCAAGGTTTTTAGCAGCCGGCAGCGAAGGCCCTTACCAAGAGGCAGAACTGCACATCTTTTCTGACGCAAGTGAGTCGGCCTTACGGGGCTGCAGCCTACCTTCGTACGGTAGATACAAGTGGTACCATCCGCACTATCTTGTTAATGGCAAAGACCAGAGTTGCGCCGTTAAAGACGGTCACCCTGGCGAGGCTGGAATTGATGTCGGCCTTGCTTGCAGCCCGCCTGTACGCCTACATCATCGAGAACTGCGACCTGGGCACTGGTGAAGCAACATATTGGTCCGATTCTCAGATCACGCTTTGCTGGATTAACAAGGATCCCGCTACCTGGAAGGCGTTCGTGCGGAACAGAACGCAGGAAATCAGAAATTTGACAGAACATACTCGATGGCGATTTTGTCCCGGAAAAGAAAACCCCGCAGATTTGCTGACTCGAGGCTTGACTGTACACAAACTAAGTCGGTCACAGTTGTGGTGGTATGGACCTGGATGGCTTGCCAGGACTCATTCGTTCTGGCCTGAATTCGGGGGAAAGCTTGACCTCGAAAACCGGAAAACTCGAGGCAGCTGAGGCGGGGCCAGAAGTCAATACCCACGCTGTGAACAATAGACCATCGGTGACAACGCTGATTGATAACAAAAGATTCAGCAGCCTCACCAAACTTATAAGAGTAACGGCATGGGTTTTTCGTTATGTCAAGAAGTTGAAGAAGGAAAGTGACCGGTTTGAGGAGTTCTCTGCTGAAGAAATTCAACAGGCGGAATGCTATTTGCTTCGCTTAGAACAGAGAGCTCACTTTGGTAATGAAGCAAATTGTGTCGCAAACGAGAATCCGGTTCCTTCCCAAAGTCGCGATGCATAATTAAGATTGTTCCTCGACAAAAATGGGCTGCTTCGGGTACAAGGAAAAGCTCAGAAGGGTGATGACTCATACGGTTCTCGCCATCCCATCCTCCTACCGAAAGACTCTCACCTCAGTACTTTAATCATCAGTCATGCTCACGCAAAGGTCTTCCATGGAGGAGTTCGAGACACTCTGACTCAAGTTCGAGAAGATTTTGGATTTTGCAAGCACGACAGTTGGTGAAAAAAACAATACGACGGTGTGTCATCTGCCAACGCATACAGTCTAAACCGGTCGAGCAAGTGTCCCCTTGTATGCCACAGGATCGTTCCAATGAAGCCCCTCCGTTTCTTGTGAGGGGAGTTGATTTTGCGGGCCACTATACATCAAAGGACATCGCCACGAGCGTCCTACATCGCTCTTTTTACGTGCGCGGTAACAAGAGCTGTTCACTTGGAACTAGTTGAAGATTTAAAGACAACGAATTTTTCTTTGCGCACTTCGGAGATTCGTGTTACGGCGTGGCCTCTGTCACACAATGTACAGCGACAACGCACGAACGTTCGTCAAAACGTCCAAAGATCTACAGAAGCTCTGGCGAACAGTTAGACACCCCGATGTGCTCGCATTCTTCTCCTCCTCGACGATTCAATGGAAATTCATTTGCCCGAGCGCTCCTTGGTGGGGCGGGTTTTACGGGAGTCTCGTACGGTCTGTGAAGACCTGCTTGAAGAAGATGCTTGGGCGACGTCTTGTCAGTCAGACAGAGTTGGTTACTCTGCT
>JALIZH010021587.1:0-65000 GCA_030522465.1 Rhipicephalus appendiculatus
CTCTGTTTGCACGCTTTACCTTTTATGATAAATCCCAACTCAACTTTAGGTAGTTTAAACTTCATGTTATAATAAACTAAATATTTGCGTTTTGCTCATAAATTTTGTTTTCCAGAGAGTTTTATACAAATATCAGAAATTGCACTCAAACGCGATGAATTAGTTCTAGTCGTACAATTTCTTTAAGAGACTGTGTCCCAACGTCAGCTGTCACGCTTTCGTCCCACGAATTGATTTTAGTGTTCTTCTTTACTCAGTACTATCACTATTATCACAATTTCTTTAGATGTATATGTGCTGCATCCGTAAGTGCACCCTTTAAAATCCATATTCTGCAATGTCAGCATTGTTTTCCTGTGAGTTCTATTTTAGTCCCACAGTTTGCTCGTTACTACATACTGTTTGCTGAGCTATGTAGCTATGTACGTAGCTTGAGTTCTGTTTAACAGACTTTTAATTACTTGTTCATAATATGCCATTTGCATTTTGGTTCCCTAATAAGTTACATTCGAGCAACCTATGGTCTTGAACCAGAACCACGTTTTCAAAGTGCCACCATTACAAATTGCCGAAGTTGTATGCCTAGAAAGTATAAGTTGCTCTCAATTCTCAGTTTTTCTTTCAGTTCGCTATGGAATTTTGCGGGTCTGTCTGTTTCCTGAGCACAAGCGCTTGGTTTTGTCAGTTACATTCTAGTTCCACAGTTCTAGCAGTTCTAGGTTTTAGAGTTTTGCAGCCTTTTTGTGTAACATTGTTTTGCTTGCAAAATGTTTCTTTTATTTATATAATCATAAGGCTATAGTTTTCGTTCCGGCCCTTAAAATTTATTCAAGGGCCGAGATCAACATAGGTTTTTACAAACGTGTTACCGATTCTATGCAAGAAGTACAATTCTGTATCCAAATGTCATTCTTTCACGCTTGTTTCACAGGTGTTAGTATGTACTTGTTAAGTTTTCCAGTATCATTAATTTTTTTAGAGTGATGCTTTGTGTTGAAGTTGCATATCGATCAGCTGATGTTACTTTAGACCTTGATTCATGTTCTGGTCATGAAGGATGCTCTCAACCTTTGCAATATATGTTCACTACTGCAGATTGTATCCAAGCAACTCAATTCCTCAATTGTTGTGAGTTTTGGCCTCAATGTTCTGAGTTTTGCATTTTACAGACAACTACGGCAGGTTGTACCGCTCAAGCGCTCTTAGTTTTGCATCTTGGAGAAAAGTTATGTTGCAAGAACTGTATTCTGCAGGCTTATTTATGAGCTGCAGGGTGCATTATAGTAACAAAGGTTTGTTGAAAAGATGTTGAACAGGAGACAAGATTCTGTTCCTAAAACATTGATTTTGGGTTGTTTTGGGGACATCGCTAGTTCTTATGCTATATAAAATTACTACTGACACATATTCGGCACTGTGCTTATGCATTAAATGAAGAGATTATTTAAATAACAGAAAAATGTACTTTTGAATTTGGCATGTAAAATACTTTATATATTTATGTAAAACAGATTATTAACAAGTACTTAGCGAAATCTATAAGAACTGTAGTCTAGTTGTATTTCATACAGCATGCATGTGTTAAAATACCAGCACTGATTATTCTAATAACGATGTGTTGCTACTTCTACAACTTTGCAGATGTATTTTCATGATCTCTACTCCGTACCTCTATGTGATTACTGTCTTGCATTTTCCGAATAAAAGTACTAAATGACGCATTTCTGTTTCCAAGAGTGCACGCAAGTTTACAGGCTGCCTGAATTGTGTTGCATGTTGAAAATGTATTGCCTTAAAATGCTGCAGGAACATTAGGAAGCATATGCAGTGCGAAATAAACGGGAACAAAAATCCATGAACACACAGCGCTCTGTGTGCCCCCCACATCATTCACGCTGTATTTGCTTCGAAATGGATTACCAATACATCCAAGCTGCAACACGAAATTCTGCATCGTTTTAGTAGTAATAAAGCGAGTAAAAAGTAACCACTGCCAGATTTATAGGTCCGGTAAGCGTCCCAAAATGAATGTCCGAATATCCACATTTAATTGCCCCAGGTACCTGTCTATCAAGGTTAAAAGGTCTGGTTACGGATCATCCAGTGGATGTCCTTCGGGTGTATTACGGAGGTAAATGGATGTCCGCTGGAAAACTGAACATACAAACTGAAATATCCCCTGGATGTTCGCGGGACGAAATTGTGCCGTGTGGGCTCGAGACGTACGTCGGCCATGTTTGTGCGTATTTTATGAGTGATTGACTATGTGTGACTATGTATAGTGGAATGTAACCAGTTTTCAAGGCTTTGTCACGTCCTGGTTTTAATAATGCGTCCAATTCGCAGCCGTAGATGATCTATGCTAATGCTTGTTCGGGCTTCGTGCTGATTACAGGCGAGTTTAGGCCAAGTACTCCTTGTGTTGACTAACTGCGCAATATTTCGTTATCGCAGGATAAAGCACCTATTGACAGAAAATATGTGTTTGGTCGTAAGACTAATGTCTTTTCTAAATTCAACGTCGTTAACAACCTTTCGCACACCTTTTTACAAAGCCTTTAAGTACTACCCTGCAGGGGTATTTAATGTAATGTAATCAAACGAACCATAATGTCGGGACTTTCAGTAGATATGTGAAGAGTAAATACATGAACGAAATATAGTGATAGACTTCGAGTTAAAGTGAGCACGAAAATGAGGGGCTGCAGGTAAGCGATGGCTGATAGAATATGTTGGCGTGAGTAGGAGCATGCGCGCGCAATCGCATGCGCGCGCAATCGAATGAGTGAGCGGAAAGTGAGTGAGTGAGTGAGTGAGTGAGTGAGTGAGTGAGTGAGTGAGTGAGTGAGTGAGTGAGGGAGTGAGTGAGTGAGTGAGTGAGTGAGTGAGTGAGTGAGTGAGTGAGTGAGTGAGTGAGTGAGTGAGTGAGTGAGTGAGTGAGTGAGTGTTCATCTACAGGGCCGACCTACTGTTTTGTGTAATGTTGCCATTGCCACTTTACCACAGGCATACACAGGTACAACCCTGCATTTATAAAAGCTACAGACTTTACCAACTACAACAGCTGCTTACGTAAAGGAAAAACGCCCATACGTGTGTTCTGAATGCGTTACTCCCCTAGAAATATTCAAGGAAGTTTTTCATGGCTGAAAAAGCAAGAAAATCATTTATATGTCAGCACTATTTAATAGAGACCGAATCACGAAATAAACATTATATTTTTGTAGGAAACACTGGATAAATGTAGCTTGCGATTTTTCAAAAATGTTATACATAAACTTAAAAAAAACAGTTACCTCCCGCCGATGCCACTCTTTGAAACATCCAAAAAGCGCATTAATTTAAATTGGTTAGTTGGTTGGTTCCTAGAAGAATGGCTGACTTCGCCGCGTGGGGGATCGGCCATGAATTGCGCGACAGCACAATTTGTAAAAAAGAAAAAAACAAAGTGAAATGCCGGAAAGATAATTTATAAGGAAGCAAGAATTCAACATGTGTTCTTGTGCTGCCAGACAATTGGGAACAATAGCTGCTACTCAGTCGCGTGGACACCTTTACAACAAAACCTTCTGCGGCGCGAGATGGTTCATACTTGTAAAGAAAAAATGGTTTGCGCGCTAACTACACAAAGGCGCAGAAGACGCGAACAAGCGCAAACTTATAACTAACTTTATTTATTAATGTTAACTAACGTTATGAAAGCTTTCATTATGTAGATGTCTGTATAATACTTTTAAGAAAACCCACTGTCCTAAATCTAGACAAGTATGTTGATTTTATACTTGACACTTTTCCGCAGTGTGCAGACAGTCTCACTTTCCACCCATGAAATCTCTTGCCATGACTCGCTACAGTTTTTAGATTTACGGCTTTTTCAAAGGGATCACGTTTGTTAGTGTTGTAGACCTCGAGGGCAGAAGGCACTGCTGCCAAATGACTCTGCGTAGTCAAATCTAGTCAAGCTGGGATTGCAAAACTTTGACTAGGTTCAATGCTCAGAAAATTATGCCCACATGCTATGCAGGATAATTTTAATGACCAAGATTTCAAGATCGAAGATGGTTGGATGCCTGGTATCCTTGCACGATCGTTATGGCAATCGCAAAGGTTCTCTTCTGCGAGACAAAAGCACCCCGCTCCGGTGTGAAAGCTGGGCCGCAATCTAGGAGCTACCCGGGGGTGTTGCCCCATATGCATCGCACCTCTTGTAACTTGAACGAGGTCACGAGCAGGCACGATATGCCGACTGTATTTCCCACCCCGCGCGTGCTGTCACGGCTTTGTCCGAAAATATCCCCTGCTAAGATGAAACCTGGAGGGTGTGGCAAAAAGCATGAGGTGCCTTACGTAACCTCCGCGGTTGGCGTTGTGGATGACCTTCCACTTTCATGTGCAAAGTGATATCTACGGTATAAACCTGAAGGTGCATTAACGTTCATGCAAGGGAACATGAATCATCGGTAATCAATAAAGAGAACGTGCATTCGCCTCCGCACGTCCTGTATTGCAAATGTGCTCCGAATCTCCCAGGGATCAAGATTGTGAGCAAAAACCATCACAAAACTGCCCATGAACTCATGAAAGCTTTCTATATCTCATTAAGACGGAATGTCTGGGTTAGCCAAGCGTCAATTCCTTTAATGGATTCTGAAATGACGTTCCTGCGTGGCCTGTTGGAATCTGCAGAGCGTGACAGTGTGACTACCATTGTGAACATGTGAGTGAATGTGCATATAGATTGACAGCGACGAAAAGTAAAGTTAGTTGAAAGTTCATGCTTGTCCGTGTTTTCTGCGGTCTGGTCTAGTTTGTGCGCATTCATTTTACCTTTACAATTTGTGCATAAAGTGCAGGATGCTCATTTTCACGTCATGGAGGTAATACAAAAACAATCAATTGGCTTTAAAAATATTGTTCGGAGTTTGTTAAAAACTGACGTCAAGTAATTTTTTTCTACATCTGTCAGTGCACGTGTGCTCAGCACCACTACAGGCTCAATTCTAAAGAGCACACAAAAATACGTAATAAAATGCACTTGCTTGCGTATTTCTTTAAGCGTTTGCAAACGTTCTTGCTGCGTAAACCCAGCAATGAGCTTAGGACTTACCGAGTGCGCGCTTGAGAAAAAAAACATGATTGATCCCTCCGTCATAGGAATAGGTATAACACGAAAGTCCACCTTGTCTTCACAGAACTAGCTGATTGTTAGTTGTACACTGATTTATGAGAGCTTGCGCGATGTGTATTGGTGTTTGGCAGCTATATCGTCTTTTGACGTGGATGCACCTGCGTCGAGGCCTGATGGTACATCTCCATCCCAACGGCTAACGTCAGTGATCATGATTACAACTTTGTGGTAGGTCAAGTGGCTCACACACACCTCGACTCAGCACACGCTTAATTCCGCGCAAAGATGGCAGAAACCAGAACATAAGCAACACGGGTACTCTGTGTGCACTCATTCAAAGCGTCGCCATTTGAGGAGAGAAGCGGCAAGGTGTGCGCTCTCATGTAATAGGTAGTCTACACCTCTGCTCACGCATGTGCGACCACGCATCGCTTCAGGAACGCGAGAGGCAGAGTTTTGTAGCTTGAGCCGCGAACGCATGAAGCCGTTCCCCTCGCTCTCCACCGAAACATTCACTTGCGCGACATTCGCCCGCCAAACACAATGGCAAGAAGCCTGCCTTCAAAATAGCGTGGTCGCACATGCCAGCAAAAAGACCCAGAATCTGCAGCATCCGCGTTTCTGCCGAGCGTGCTGCCGAGACGGCTGACCCCGCCCGTCGTAGCGCCATGTAAGAAGGCACCGATTAAGCTGCAAGATAACTATAACGGCCCGAACATTATCTGGACGCGTGGGGACTGCGCTTTCCAACGCGTTGCAGGGAGAGTGTCAGCACCAGTCTACGTATTTTCTTACACTGTGGTTACAATGCGCGCGCGCCTAGACAGGGGCGTGGTCGCTCGTACGCCCACGCTTATCTCGTTTGTACGTCTTGGGCTTTCACCGCAAGTGTGCGTTGAAGTTACAGAGAGTGCTCTCACTTCGTGCGGCCGCGCTTGCGAAAGGGAGCACGCTGCTCACACACAAATAACAAGTGTGAAGGTTGTTCGCGCTCCTCCTGTGTAACTTCTGCGTTCGTTCCGTGCGTCCTTCTTTGTGTTTAAGCAGAGCGCTTTACGTGTCGAGCTGAGACAGTTGTTACTTCGCGTTCATCCTGTGTCTGTTCTTTTCGTGCGTCCTTTCTGCTTGAGGAACGTGCTGCAAGTTTCGAGCGGCTTGCCGTTCTTCGCATGAAATTACAGTTTGTTGTTAAAGCATTCATTCCTTCGACCTTTTGGCTAAACAATGCGCAATGAACGCTCAACTACCTTTTCTGAAGACACGTTTCACTTTCGTGATATGCGGATTCCTATGACAGAGGGATCAGTCATGGTTTTTTCTCGCTGCCGCAGCATGACCAGATCGTTGGCTGTTCTGTTTCCTCGTTTACACGGCGCAACACACTTTGGGGTGTCGGCAATGCATTAGACTTGATATTGATATCGATAGGAAGGGAATAGAGAAGCAGTACTAGAAAAAATGTAACAACAATTACGATATTGTTGATCAGGAGGAAAATGACTCAGTGCAGTAGCTTGATGACTCAGGGTAGTACTTACTCACGCTCACGTTTCTTAAATCGTTGTAATCACCGTCTTCATTTTCGAAGCAGCACGTCCATCTGAGAAGGAGGAGGATATAACTTTATTATAAGCATCCGGCGGCCTCAGTGGTGTCGATCGAACGCCTATGCATCAGCCAGAAGTCCATGTGCTCTGGCAGCGTGGGAGATTGTGCTGAGCAGCACAATCTCCCACGTCTCATCATTATTGATTACGCGACCCTGTCGTACCATGTTTTCGCAGGTTCACGGGATATGATGTAGCTCCGTAGTTTCCTTACATAATTTATAACTGTCGGAATACTGACCTGGGTAATAGTGGCTATAGGCCACCAGGTTCGGGTACGTCTTGGTTTGAAAAATGCGCGAGGGCCACCACTTGCTACATGTTAAGTTTATGGTGCGCGGGAAGATACCGGGCCCTTCCCAATGGATAATGGTTTGTAATTTTTTTTGTAGACAACCATCCGGTCTCCTCTCTACCGTAGTGCTATTGTCTTATGGCAATACCGTAGTGATTCGCCTTATGGCAATATTTCTCACGGCCGCCTTGTAGTCACTGATTGAATTTTTATTTTTTAGCCACTTTGCGCCAAGTAAACAAGGACGAAGAAAAGTGCACACACGGACGCTTGTTTTGCACACACGCTCGGCTTGGTTTTTGCGCTTGTCCGTGTGTGCTCTTTTTTTCGAGCTTTGTTTCCCGCAAAGTGGCAAAAGATGAATTCGTTCCAACTAGGCCGGCTAGCAGTTTTACATTTTTATTTTATGTTTCGTTGCGTGAAAGCGATTGCCAATGCGATAGCCGATTCTTCGGTACCGCAGCTTCCATGCTCCCGGTTCAAATCGACCCGCTAGCTCTTACGCCACCATCGTTGCCTACAACCGCAATGGCCATGCCACACCCGTGGGCATACTCCACTGCGTCTACAGGGTTCGTTGAGTTTACAAATCAATGTATAGCTTTCGAGCGTTGTGTTCTCCTTTCCTTTTTATTGTCGGGGTAATGAGCATTTTTTGTAGATATCATATTCTCCGGTGTTCGTAGCTGACTCCATATGCAAACAGACACTATTGGACAACGCGCAAAACACTGACTGAGGTGTAAACTCTTTTTAGGCCAGTTATTACGAGTGAAAAGTACGCTCGGCTTGGTTTCGAAAAGACTATGCACAGGGTGCTTTACTGAAGTTAAGCTTATTCTTCTCGTTGTTCTTTGTGCTGCTGAACGACGGCGGGGGCAGCAGCAGATTCGATCTTGGCAAGCATTGCTTGGTAAGCTTCTGTAGAAGGTGTTAATCAGGCTTCCCTTTGTTGCGAAGTTTCAGCACACAACAGTGTCTTTCTTTCAGATTCTGTAGCAACGGCCTCTCTTGAGTGGGCGAACAAGAACCTATTCGTCAACTAGCAGGTGCGCGCAATCCCTGCACTTTGAGGAGGAGCATTGAAAGACAAGGAAAGACGAGTGCGTGTAACTCCGCTTGTCTTGGTGGTAGGCTCGTACGCAAATGCAACGCAAATTTCGACCTCTGGGTGTTTTTAAAAGGGCCCTGCCACACTTCTTCAGCATGGTTAGAAAACGCTGCCGGTTGGTAGTCGAGTCTAATCAGAACATTCGAGCCAAACGTTATAGCACTGCACGCGGCCTGGAATTTTCAATTAGTTCTCAAAATACGCCAGCAATCGTTCTCTCTTTTTATTGCGATAGCAATTATATGGACACTCGGCTGATTTTCTACGTCATGTCCCGGATATGTATATGTATGTGTAAATATAAAAAAGACATAAAGAAAAACAAATCAGTAGAAAAAACCAAACCGCCTGACCAGGGGATTCGAGCCAGCGACCCCTCGGTCCGCAGCCTCGCTGCGCCAACCAACACAGCCGACAAGCCATGCTCGTGCCGTCGATATAACGGCGAGCATTCATATGCACCATTTGCCGCTCGCGGTACGCAGATCTTGGAACAGCTTGAGCGTGTTTTCTATCACGCAACGCTTTTACAGTTTCTTTCAAATTGAACACTGCCCTTGAGATGCGCACGAAAAAGTGGCTCCTTTCTTTACCACTCATGATGTAGAAGGAAAAAAAAAGAACACCGGGCACACTTGGCGTCAGACGCCACCGCGTGGCAGGAGACGTAGAAGGGTCATTCCACGAGCCGCAGTTTAAAAGAAAAAGAAGTATCAAACAGCATCGAAAAGTCATATAGCAATAATACAATCAATCCTTGGCCAATCCCCCGAGTGGGTATGAGCCATGTTAGAGGCAACAACAACAGCGTCGGCTTCTGCACTGCGTGTACACTCGCAGCGCGTTGCTCAAATACAAACACGTAACAACTGCGACATTTGTTAGTTCACGCTTGTCCTGTGTGTACCTATGCGTCCTTTTCGAGCGTTCTTCTTTGTGCTGCGGCGGGACGTTGCAAGTATAGAGCTGCTTGTCGCGCTTCCTTCGTGGGACAAACTAATTTCTTGCTATCGCATTCATTGATTCGCCCTAGTGGCGAAACTGTGACTTTTTCTACAAACGATGTCTTATACCAAATGATCGCGCCATATACTCAAACTTCAGACCATTGGCTGATTGTGAGCATCGTGAGCTTCATAGTTACCACGACCACAGCGAGAGGCCGCCACGTTGCCGCACGCGAGCTCGTGATCGCGCTGAAAGTAAGCGACGCGTTTCAAAAAAATCAGAAGTGCCCAAGGTCATGACGAGCGCGTCACGTAGCTTCTTTCCCCGGCACCCCTCTTTGCTTTTCTTCCAGCGCGCTCTTTGGCACGAGAGGAGAGAAAAAGCAATTTCAGCGTGTGACAAATCTCTGTAACTCCGCTCGTAGGTTTACCAACGCTAAAAATTTTTGCCGGCAGTCGATTCCTGATGGAATATACTCCTTTAATGAAGCCATTCCGATTGTTAATTTAAAAACTGTTGCAGGGCCCCTATCGGTGCATAGTACTTCGTCTCACGTCTCATGTGGTCTACTGTCATCTCCTGTCATCTTACGCCGTCGCTCAGCGTCACGCAGGTAAAATGGCCATGTTTAGTATAGTACAACCATGGTCGCTCAACTCTGCTGGAACTTTGGTCTTAGGCAGTGCTCGCACGCTTGCTCTCGCACGTAGATCATAGAACGTGTTCGGTGATGTTATGAATCCTGACTTTATACGGAACATGACGGTGGCGCCGACGGCGATGGCAAACTTGCGCACGGAGTGTAGATATATAGAGATCATAATAAAAACCTTTATTCAGTTCACAAACTTTTGTTTTTTTGTTTGGTTATGTTGTGGGTTAAAATCATGCAGTGAGACTAGTTAACCTTTACGCAAAGCCCTGGTCCGTAAAGCGGGAAGCCATCCGGGCCCGTTTTGGCTTGGCAGAGACAATGTGCGGGGCAAGACGTCCTAGAATCGTCATCGCTTATCCAGCACTGAAACAATAAAATGATCGCTATTAACATATATTCACATACTGAAAACAATCTGAGCTCTTACCGACAATATTATATCGTTCACAGTAACGTCAACTTTTGTAATTTCGTCCCCTGCTAAGGTTCTCCCAGCTCGCGGCATCTCCAGGCATGAAATTTTCAGTCACGTTCCCAGTGTAGGCTTCACACCGGTTTTCGGAGGTCGAATCTAAATACAGCTCCGAAGTTACGGGAGTAGGACTATGTATAAGAAAATGTCCCATACAAAGTCGAGGGTGGTATCGAAGGCCTGATTTAAGGGCGACTAGGTTAATAAGGAGCTAATACTGCCCATAAAAACCGTCTCTAGCTTTTTAACCTATACCAATACACTTTGCTGATATAATCGAAATTCCCAGTTAACCTAACGGACGTACTGCAAGAAAAAATCAGACTGCTTTCTTTCCACTTCCTGACCAACATTAACTACCTCGTTCCGAGTGAATGGTAAAAAAAGGGGGGCAGTCATTTAGCCATTCCTTCAACTCCCAGTTTACGTGCTGAGGCAGCCGCGATTTCAAACGAACAGATTTGCGTTACCTGTTCCGTCAGTTTTGCCCAGCGAAAATGGTACACACCGGTTACGTGTGATTAGCCAAGATACTGCGACATGTACCCTAAATGTACAATGTAAAAATACGCTATAACATGTTCTATAAAAACGGTGCATGAATAACTGCATGTGCAGGTTTGTGTATCGCGTTGCTCAGCGACGCTTATTAAAAGTAAGACATGTACCATTTTCTTAGTCTTCGACAAAATCTCCTACTATTGGTTTATCTTTAATTGCCGATCTACCCTTTTTTTACTACCTATCCTGGTGATTTGCATGCACGGGGCTATGTTTCAGGCTTCAAGCTTGTTATCACCCTTGTAATACTACTACTAGTGTTTTTGAAGGTGCTGGAGCCGTTTTCAAGCGCACATTGATGAGGAATAGCATGTGAACACAGCATCTATTTTGTGAATAATTTCCAGGCGATGCAAATATCGCAAACTTTGTGCAATAGAGTGCAGCCGCATTCTCACCTCCAAAGTAAAAAATCAATGCCAGTTCCACCCCAAGTGAACTGCGGAGTATTGATTCACCTGTGTTTCCTTTGTCTTTAACTCTTACTTTATGTTTTGTTTTGTTTTTTATATTTTTTTGTGTTTCTCTGCACTTTTGTTTCTTTCGTGTCCATATGTAATATGTTATATCCTATTTTGTTTTTTGCACTTGTGATTATCAGGTTTTTTTGCGATTATCTATTTTCAGCTGTTCTGTGCTCTTCTTCTACTGTATCCTACTCTGATAGCGGTACTAGTCTGCTCTTGGCTCTGCCGTTTCACCTCTGCTTCTCTATTCCGTAGTTCTGTGTCCAACTCCCGATGTTGACGTTTCGTTGTGGCCACGCTGGCTAGGGCGGATGAATTAGCCCTTCGGCGGCGCAGGTGTTCCAAAACGTGCACCCTCATCAACTTATTCACATGGGCGTGCGCAGGTTTCTCGATTACGAGGAGTTAAGTTCCACCGCAGCGCATCCCCCCTCCCCTGCATTGGACGAGTCCGAAGAAAAACAATATCCGCAATGGATGCAAAAAATGAAACCGAAGCGATGACGTGCCTCTCACAATGGCCTACTATCGGACCCTGCCTCTCACAATGGCCTACTATCGGACCCTGGCTTTCCGGGGTAAATGTGGGGGAGTAAAGAGTGATTTTATGCAACACTAAGGGTACTTGTTTGTCATTTTCGCCAAAAAATTGCGTAGTCATACCCTGTGCATTAAAAATGACCTAAAAAGTTCCGACTGAGAAATGGTATGGGGCATAATTGGCACCCCCCCTTTCGATGAATAGGGGGAGCAGCCGCCGCCTCTGCCCCCCCCCCCCCCCTCCTTCCACTTGCACAGGCCTATGTGCTTGTGCATCAAACGAGGGACCTGTGCGACCTTAATGCGAGATATGGGGCAGGGGGGAACAACGGGAGACATGAGATGCCAACTGGGCGGTCCCTTGTAAATTCAGTCAGTTCCACGCCACGCAAGCTGTCGTACGGCGAAGCTGTTGCCCCTTTTGTCAGGCAAACTTCTCAATAAGCATCCTCTACCAGTTGTCTCAGCTAACTAGGCCCCATATTTTAAAAAAATGCGCTCTAGGAAAGTTCTACTTGTTCAATATAGTGGTCAGCCTGTACTAAAGAACAGAATAAGTTTCGTGAAATGTTGACTTACGAAAGTTTAAGTGCAGTTTGAAAACGTACACAGGCTCACTTATGAAAGTACCACTTGTCTGGGTAAGTAAGGCTCCATATTCTTGCCATACATTCAGGTTTTCCAAGCGTGAATGCAAGCCCAGTGTTTGACGTTTGTCCTTCGGTCCCGGGTTCAAAACTCCCGCCTCACCGTAGAAGTTTACTTCGTTTCCTTTATTTCTTCAATTATTGCATTCTTCAGTCACACCTTCTCCCCCCGCGGTGGATCACGTATGTTTTTAGAGAACGCCACAGGGTCCCCAAAGAATGCTTCGCTGTGATATGTACAGACGCCACAGGTTTCAAAGCCTACATTCTGAGCTATGCCTTGTAGAAATTATCCTGGAAGTGTTGTTGAGCAATAGCTCAGTGGGGAAAACGCCCGGCTACCGAAGGCCAGACTGTGACTGTGACTGTGACTGGCAGAGATTCACGTAACATTGTGTTCGTCAAGAAGATTAATTTTTTCCAAGCTGTGACACTGCGGACAAAGCTCCCCCTGACGACAAGACAAACCATCGTTCTTTGTAGTTGATGACGACAGCGGATGTCATTATCCCAATAGGACAGATGCTAGGCAAACCCAGTTTTGCTGATCCATACTGCTGTCACCAACGTTTGCTGTCGCAGTAAATTGGGCTCCAACACCGCGACTAATTGAGAGTAACTGTAGATGCTTTGTGCGCAGAAAGGCGTGCTAGTAAACGACACCTGCTATTATGTGCCCGCATTTAATTTTTTTACTAGTACACGTTTCTTTCGATGTTCTTCACATGTAATTGCTGGTGACATTCTTCACGAAAGTTCAGATTAAAATAAAGTTATGGAGGCCATATGACTCCTCACTCTTCTGCCTTCATGATGCGCGCTAGCCCACGAGCTTGGCGTCCGAATACGCGCCTGGTATCCTGGTATAGCATGTTTTGTAGGCCCGCAATAAATCAGTCATACTCTCTCATTGGGTCCGATTGAAACACACGTACGACTCCCGTTACTCTGTCGCCCTTCTCTGTGCTACGAACTCGGAATCACTATCCCATCGAATAAAGCAACATTTCAAAAATGTATGCCACAGGCAGCCTTTGACACCAAAACTGATGCGTTATCGTTCTTCTGTGGTTACGGCGTCACATTATCGTTGAGTGCGCAATTTTTTTATTTTTAGTTTACGTAAATTACATTGAAATATCCAGGACATATGGCGTTTAAAGGAATATTTTCTAGTGAGAATGTTTGCCGGATGAAAGGTATGTTCTCCTGGTAACTTCAAATATGCGCTCTTCTCCTTATGCGCTCGGCGTCTCCTATGTGATAGCCAGTCACGGTAAAGCAAGTGGAAAATAAGACGGCGCGTTCGCTCAGGAAAAGGTTCACGAGAACACGCGCTTTCCTGCGAAAGACAAGGCCACGTGTGCTCCTCAGACTGGCAAAAAGATTTCCCCATCTCCCGCTAAAGGGAACCATGTGTGGATGCGAAGCAGTGGGGAGATGGCTGGCTTGAGCGGGAGAAACGTCGCCGCTCCTGTTTCGCGGCAACGGCCCGGGCGCTCATCGCGGCGCTGCACAGGAGACGCGCGCTCCGTCATTTTCATACCGCGGAACTACCGTGACGCCCCCCAGCGGGCTATGCAGCTGTCACACCACCTGTCGTGTGCGCCGCTCCGTAGAGTAGAGGATTCCCAGAGGAGAGAACGGGCGCGACCGTAGGAGAGGAGAGAGAGGGGGGGAGGGGACGCGCTTGCGCTGTGGTGGTGTGGGACGCGGGCGCCGCTCCGTAGAGTAGAGGATTTCTAGAGGAGAGAAAGGTGGAGCGTCGGAGAGGAGAGAGCACCTGTCGTGCGCGCCGCTCCATAAAGTAGAGGATTCCTTGAGGAGAGAAGGGGGCGACCGTAGGAGAGGAGAGAGAGGGTGAGGGGACGCGCATGCGGTGTGGGCGTGTGGGACGCGGGTGCCGCCCCGTACAGTAGAGGATTTCTAGAGGAGATAAAGGGAGGATCGTAGGAGAGGAGAGAGAGGGGGAGAGGACGCGTATGCGCTCTGGCGGTGTGGGACGCGGGACGCGGGGAAGGAGGAACAAACAAAGCCCCCGCAAGCACATGCAAGCACGATCAAGCAATGGAGTCAACCAGAGCCATATATACCCTTCGGGAGAGTTTGGCGATTCTTTCATCTCGCCGCTCTCCGCACGCCGCCCACTTTTCGTGACGTTCAACCAATCTCTCTGGCGGCCACGGCGAAGCCGCGTGCGCGGAGCGGCGGAGGCCAGGCCAGCCACCATCCCCTCGGAGCAGCGCGCGTGGGGCTTGCCGCTTGCATATTTATCCTGGGATTTTGCGTGAACTGGTTGCGTGAATTGTTTCCTGAAATCATAGCTGTGAAGGAGTACGGTCGTTTAGGCTTCCAAAAAAAGGAGAAGCGGCGGCTCTTTGGATTGAAAGCATCCTTGCGTGTCTGTGTGCGTGCTCGCGCGACGTGTGTGCGTGTCCGCGACGTGTGCGTGCTCGCGCGATGTGTGCGTGCTCGCGCCACGTGTGCGTGTGTGCGCTCCCGCGACGTGTGTGTGCGCGTCTGTGCGTGCGAGCGCACACACATACAGACACACGTGCACATACAGGCGCGCACACACAGACGCGTGCGCGTGCACACTCAATCACACGCATGCACGCACACGCCGCGCGAGCGCACATGCACGCGTGCGCTAGCGCGACGTGTGCTCGCGCGGCGTGGGTGTGTGTGCGCGCACACACATACAGGCACACGTGCACATGCGCGCGCACACATGCATCACACACACAGACGCGTGCACACTCAGTCACACGCGCGCGCGCAAGCGTGCCCACACAAACACACACACACGCGCGCGCGCGCACACACACACACTACCGCGAGGAAGGTCAAAGTGCATTGCCCTTGGGCTCCTGTTTCAAATTGCATCTACCTCACTGTCAACGCTGCTTTTTTCGCTCACAACTAAAGATGCCGACGGTGACACCGACGTAGACACCGAAATTTCTACGAAACGAGCTCTTTAATCACGTTAAAAAGTTAAAAAGCGTCGCACGTTCCACTCAGAACGTAGTCGGCTGGGAGTCCGCGTACACAGCTTTAGGAGTAAGTATTTCTATTATTTGAATGTTATCGCACTTCGAATCCTGTCGATACTCTTCATTAAAGATGAATTACAGCGTTCCTGCACTATCTCGACTTCACAATTTGTTTAGTGGCGCTACAGTTTACGCACGAACAGCGCGTAAGCATGCTACGCTGCTGCAGCCGTCCCGCAAAAAGCGTAAATATGGCGGACGGCGCTGAAGCGGAGACGTGGCGGTGACGTGGCTGGCGTCATCGCCGCGCCGCGACGTCACTGCCCCGCCCATTCGCCAGACTCTCTCCATATACGGCTCTGGAGTCAACGGGACGCGGGCGCCGCTCCGTAAAGTAGAGGATTTATAGAATAGAGGAAGGGGGGGCGTAGGAGAGGAGAGGGGTGTGGGACGCGGGAAGGAGGGACGGACAAAGCCTCCGCAAGCACATGCAAGCAAGATCGAGGAATTGAGTCAACGTGGGCGACAGACACCACCGGTAGTGCGTGTTATTCTTTGCTTGCACCCACCACATGCCTAGCCAATGCTAAGCAGCCACTCTGTGCTCTCGGCTATGACTCTGGTAACTGTGGTGGTGGTTGACGGCCTTATTGTACTACTCTGTTCTGGTTCGCATAGTGGGTGCTTCCCTACTTCATGAAAGTGACCGGACGCGGGAGGGACGGACACACCGCACCGAGCATAAGATGCTTCGCATCTAACAACACTGCGCGTCAGCTGCGGAAAATCTCTGTTTCTGCGATGGACGCTGTCTGCGACGCTTTATGTGGCAATGAGAGGACGCTGTCCTCTCATTGTTCCCTTGTTACCAGGTAACTTGCAAACGCGGACCTAGCCCTCCCTCCTCTCCCACTACCGACCCAACCCGCCTTCCTGCCCTCTGTGCAATGCACCGAGGGCAAACCGAACCAACAATCTCCTGGCCGGTCCACCTTCTCCTACTCCCAGCGGACCGGTGCCTCTCGAAACCTGCTAAGACTGGGAGACGTAGCTACGCTCCACAGACCCCGCAAGGCAGATGATCGCCGCCAGCCAGGCTGCCAGCGTCATTGACTTATTGGCCATGAACATCTGAATGTGATGGGTGCGCGCGGGGATCCTGGAGGCCGGGCTGGTCCCCTAATTCCCTTGCAATAATGTTTCTTTTTTTAAAGACGATAGTCTTTCTTGGGATACCTAAACGGAGAAATTTTGGTCTGTCTGTCTGTCTGTCTGTTTGTCGGCACGTCGCACGATTCAGTTAGTTGGCCAAAAGTTTAACCCCCCTGCCTTACGACCTCCAATGTTGATCGAGAAGCATGCGTTCATACGGGTGAGCGTGGGCAATTAAAATCAAATATTACGCATACCTGAGGCACAACATCAATACCGTAGTACTATTCACAGTGTTCCTTTAAAACAAAATCTATAGATACGTAATTATAAAGATCATAGTGTTTATTACGCGGCGCTGAAAATGCGCCGCTGTGTACAAGACAAGTCTCCGCCCAGTGATTTAATTTCGACGCGTCGTGCTGCCACCTGGCAGCAGCATAGTTCAACACAAGCCGATGTTCCCCGGTAGCGCTGTAGATGGCGTCCTCTTCTGTTTTATCAATGCCAGCCAGATGCGGCTGATTCATCGTAGAAGAGCGCTGTCTCAGGCAAGGCAAAACATATATGGCCGCTTGATGAAATACGACCCACTCTACAAGACATGATCAGAGAACGCAGAGAAAAGACCGACGACCAAATTTCAGCGGAGAAACGCCGGCGTCCGTCTAAGCGTGCCCGGAAAACGTCCGAAAAACGAGCCCAGCGGCTAGCCCAGCTATTAAATTGTGGTACTCATGCCGCTCATGCAGTGCAGTCGGCACAAGACTATCGTCTTTCGACGACATTTGCAGCGAAGCACGCAGATACGCGGCCAATTTTTTAAATGCGAAGCATTTCTTAGCGAACTTCGGCGACTTTGAGCGTGTCTATCTATCTATCTATCTATCTATCTATCTATCTATCTATCTATCTATCTATCTATCTATCTATCTATCTATCTAGCCGCCTACGACTTTGTGCTCTCCTGGCCGTATCGTTAATGGGATTTATACCAAAATTGGTGTGGAATAACATGACAGACTGGTCATATCATGAATATCATGACTAACTTTTCATGAAAAGTATGATTTACACGGCATGGCCTTAGTGCTTCAGAGGCCGTTTTCTTTGTATCCAAAAATTGGTGCGATGAGACATTTCTGCGTGACCAGCATAAATGAAAGGAGGTAATATGAAAATCATGACCTACATGTTACGTACGACATGATTTACGTGCCACGCTCATGGCGCGCTGAGGGCCGTTTCGCTAGCTTTATATACAGGTTTGGTATTGAGTGACGTAACTGTATTACGAACATAAATGACAAGTGGTAATTTGGAAATCATAACATGTCATGTCAACATCACTTGCATGCCACGCTCATGGCTTCTTCGCGGCCGTTTCTCTAGCTTGATATACACCAAAATTGGTATTGCGCTACGTGAATGTATGGCGAACATAAATGACAGGTCCTAACATCTAAATCCTGACATGCATATTATGTACAACGTGATTTGCTCCTTGCTGGCTGCTTCGCATTACATCGATTCCCACAGTGCGTGAGATCTGCCGGTTTTTTTTGCCACTCGACTCGACTCCTCTCATTGCTGTTGATGTGTCCCTATAAACACCGGTGCTTCGCACCTCCCATGCTTTAAAGTTAGTGTAGCTGTTTTAACAGCGAGGCTGTTTATGCTAGCCGTAATTTGTGCAACCTATCAGAGGACGGATATATCCCACGGCCTATCAGAAAACTATCACCACCATAAATAGGTATGTGCGGCATAAGTTGGGCAAATCCCACTATATACCCACCATTGGCCCACTAAAAAATGAAGAAGGCAACAGTTAGCCGGACAAATGGCTGCGAAGCGACGGCGGCGAGCCGAAGACCCCGATTACGTACAACGATATAATACTGCGGAACAGGAAAGGCAACGGCGGCTGCGAGAAGACGCAGTAATGGTGGAAGGCTTACGCCCACGACGATGTGCCCGTAGATGGATGAGAGGTGTGAACGCTTGGTTTCAGCGCGACAAGGGGTTTGGACATCCCTGTCGTGTCTGTGACAGTCTGCGCTTTCACTCGAACCTCTATGCGCTGAAAATCAACGTAGAAGAAACCTAGAACCAACTAGCTAAAGCCTGGTAACTACCGAGAAGCAACCTAGAAACAACCTGCATGACCAAGCTAAGGCCTAGAAACATCCTAGAAGCAACCAGATTAGTCTTCAGAACCGTTCACTTCACTGTTTCAAGCTTTGCGCGGCCTAGTGCAAGCTTCGCCATTTTTTTGTTTTCATTCATCTGCTCCCACGCATAGCAGCATAATGTGGAAAACGCTAGACTGCAACTAAGCTTTATTACTTCCGATATTCAAGTATATATAGACAGAAACTGGCAACCGCATGCGCACAAGAGTCCCGTTAAACTCAAAAATATACTTAAACCTCTGTTGTATCAATTTCTTCGCAGATAATCATGCTCCTTGTCAGAAAGAGCCAGCGATTAAGGGCCTGCCAACACACGCTCAGCTTCTTCTTTAATGATGAGAGCTTCTCTCTCCCTCTGCGTTGCGAAACTGCACAGCACTTTCGCAGTACGAGCGACATGAGCATCTCCTGCAGTGGTCCTCAAGGTTCCCACCCCCGGCCAGCGCCTGCACTGCCGCTCGGTGCTCCCGCAACCTTACCTTTATACAAGGGCCAATTAGGGCGACGTAACAACGGGCACAGGACAGCGAAATCCTGTATACCACTGCAGTTTAGCACTGAACAAAACGAGTTCCATGGCTCACTTTACATGCCTTGCCTTGGCTTAACCTGTTTCCCGCGGTACACGTGCGTGCAAGTTTATTCCGCGCTATAAAAACGACGGGTACGCCGCACTTTTCCGCAACCTTCTTCTGCCGGTGCGAGAGCTGGTGTACGTAAGGGATAGCCACTGGACCTGCCTATGGCTCACCTTCGTCTCGTCTGATGGCGTCACTGCCAGTCTTCACCTCCTTTAGCAGATCCTCTATTACGAGCGTAATTAGCAGTTCAGGAAGGCCGGCAGACCTCAAGCGTTCAACTTGGCGTTGCATTCTGTCTTTTACAGGGTGCTCGCATGATTAAGCAAGTTCAGCTCGCAATCAGTTTCTTGCTATCACTCTCTTTACAATCTTTGAGTGGGCCAAATTATATCGAATGATCGTTTTTTTTTTTTTTGAGAGAGAGAGGTCGGTATTCCCAGTGAATCTGATCTCGAAAGCTGAAATGCAGATCCAAATAATGAATACATCCCTCACTTGGCGTCTCTGATTTAAAGGTGAGACCCTCACCACATAATTAAAACAACTGCGAGACTTCGTCTGTTCAAATGGCTCTTCCTTGGGGCATATTTCTTAGCAGCACAAGGTAACAACCTAAGGTGACGTGAACACGTCACCTAAGCTGACATGTCCTTAGAATAGAACAGAGGACATTGCATCTTTATGATTTTGTTATTATTCACCTGGCGCACAGCTATAAACAAATAACTGTGGCTCAATACATGTTTCGGCGGCCCATAGGAGTTACCAATAGCTCTATAGTTTTGCGCGAGAATGTGCTTCAAATCCCCGGAACTGCCATGTTGGGTTGCTGCGCGTAATGCTGACAGAAATTTCCAAATGGCATGGGCACACATATCTCATGATAGCTTCCTACAGGGATAACCCTGTAGACTACCGTACCGCAAATGCGCAAAAGGAGGCGCTACACTGCAAGGCTGCGCTGAATCTGTCAGCCTGGCCAGGAAATATAGAACCACCATATATGTGTTTAGCAGCGCCAAATCGGATCCGCTGAGCTACAATGGCGGGTAACTGGTGTTCCTACAGCCGACATAATATGCGAACAGTACTTCTTATTATTTATTAAGCGCAAATGCGACAATTACGTAGCAAAATGAGCAAATTTAGCACACTCACGCAACGAATTATCGAAAACCAGTGCTGGAAGTTCCGAATTCATTTTATTGCGTCAGTATATTCAGCAAGTCTCTCCGCACCCCTCCGATAACAGAAGTGATGCGACTACCACGAAGATGCGAAGTTTCAGGGTACAACATTCCCCATTTTACAAGAGGCAGAACCACTCACCGTTTTGTTACACGACTCCATTGGCTTGCGGATACCGCCAAGAATATAACTGCTCGATCTCTCAGCCCTGCAAAATATATTTTGTAGGAGAACTACAGTATTATGACGTCTTCTGCCAGTCGTGTACTTGCAGTGGAAAACTGGTATTACCCAATCTCTAGTAACTACCCGGTGACCACGTGCTCTGCACGCAACCAGACATGACGACCCAGTTTGTTCACTGCGTGGCTAGAAAATGGGGATATCGCCATTGTGCGTAACATTGCAACATCATAGTCGGTAAGGTATCCTTCCTCGGCTAATTGCCATTTACACGGTAGACAAAAATATGCGAACTTTTTGCCTCTTGTTTTTGTTTTGATTGTTGTTGTTGGGAGGGAGGGCGGCTAATCAATTATTCATAATTTATACCGTGTATTTGTTGACTGCGTTGGTATATTCATTAATAATCTTTCTTTGCAATAAAAAAATGGCTGATCCCACCGTCGAAGGAATCGGTAAAACAAGAAAGTGAAACGTGTCTTCACAGAGGTAGTTGGGCGTTTGTTGTGGATTGGTATATGAGACCTTGTACAACGTCTATTTGTGTTTGGCAGCTATAACACCATTTGACGTGGATGCATTCACGTTGGCGCCTATAGTGGTACATCACCATCTCAACGATTAAAGCCTATGATTATGGTTGAACCACTGTGGTAGCTGAAGTTGTTAAAATATACCTGGACAGAGCAAGTCATGAACTCCGCGCAAATATGACATCAACAAGCACATACAAAACTCACAGTTTCGCCGCAAGGGCGAAGCAATGCATGCGATATCAACGAATTGGAATGTCACGCGAAGAGCAGCAAGCAGTTCGTAACTGGCAGCGCTCTCCTCAAGCACACAGGACGCACGTAAGGAACACCCACAGGACGAGCGTCCACTAACAACTTTCACAACTCGACGTTTCAATCGATTTGCTCAAATACGACGGACGCATGAAATGAGCGCACAATCACAAATATACGCAGGACGAGCGCGAACTAACAACGGTCACAATTGTTGCTGCTTTGTGTTTGATCAGCGCGCTCTTTTCGCAAGCGCAGCCGCTGCAGTGAGCGAAGTCACCTTCGTGCGCTCTGTAACTCCACGCAAACATTACGGTCAAAGCATTAGACGTACAAACTACACCCCTCTCACGAGATAAGCGCCCGCGCACGGGCGACGGCGCCCCGTAGCGCAAAGTATAGGCGCCCACGCATCGCAACGAGTGGGGAAAGGACCTTTAAACGGGCCCTTCGCGCACTTGGCGCCATCCCACTGATTACAACATGCTTAAGTGCTTCCGAGCTCCGCGTACCGCAAGCGGTATATGCTGCGTATGAATAGCTCGCCGTTATATGCAGGGGAACGTGCGCTCTGTGGCCGAGTCGGTTAAAGGCGCGCGCTACGGAGCGAGAGGTCATTGGTTCAATCCCCGGTGGCGGAACTCTTTCTTCTAGTTTTTCCTTTGTCATCTCCGCGTGTATATTTTAGAATGTCATACCTCTGACGGAAATACGTCAGTGAAGTCTTGGTAGACCTCGACATAAAACAGTTTCGTGTTAAAAGGCGACGTAGTTAAAAAGTTGGAGGACGCCGGTTCGATTCCCGGTCACGGCGACGGTATACCTGAAACGGTTTCATCGCCTACATTATGCGGACAGCTCAAACAACGTGCAACCTGAGGAGATGCGAAGCACCGGTGTTTCCATAAGGTCACCTCGATAGCATTGAGCGTTCTCTCACTGCAACAGACAGCGTCGCAGACAGCGTCCATCACAGAAACAGAGCTCTTCCTGAGCGCCGTTTTATTTGCCACTCGGAGAATCACGGCGGCGGTGGTACATCAAGGAACACAGGTGGACGGCCTCACTTTCAAAGCCACAAACTCAAATCAGGTGGAGGAGGTAGCCATCGCATTGGCGGTGTCCCATCTTAAATCAAAACAAATAGTTACAGACTCTCGAAGAGCCTGCGAGAGCTATCTGGCAGGGGAAACCTCTCCGGTGGCTAATAGACTATTGAGATTGAGTATCTGGGACCGCGATCCCACCCCAAAACGTCTTATATGGACTCCAGGACATCGGGATTTCCGGGGTAATGAGGCTGCACATGCAGCGGCCCGTGCGCTTACTTCCCGGGAGACTCCCCGTTGCCCTGATAGGCCTGAACGTCCCACACCTTTAACACGGTTCCGAGAAATCAGAGACTACTACACTGAACAACGCCGCTTGTATCCCGCACCAGCGAAGGGACTCTCGAAAACGGAGGAGCGCGTCCTGCGGCGCCTACAGACAAACACGCTCCTCTGTCCAGCCGTACTCAAACATTACGACCCGAAAATAAGTGCCAGTACTGTGGCGAAGTGGCTGACACTTATCATATGATCTGGGCCTGCCAATTGAACCCAAAATTAACCCCAATCCCCAACCCCACCAAACAGGACTGGGAGGCGACCCGGCTCAATAGCTCAGAACTAGAGGCACAGCGAACTCTGGTCCAGCGGGCTCGGGCGGCGGCTTCGACTAATGACGTCCCGGACTAGGGATGTCGACCAGCCCGGTGGGTATAAGGGCTATCTAGGATCGCCAGTTCCAATAAATGTTTTTTTTCCTCCTCCTGCTCTCGCGGGTGAGCGCGCGTTCTCGCGAGCTTTTCCCTAGTCTTATCAGCTACTTCTTTTACCGTGACGGGCGACGACGACAGATGCCGAATGCCCGAGCCCATAAGGTGCTTTACATCTAAAACTGCTAGTGATGGATCCCCTAATGTTTTAGGCTATTTATCATGATTTCACGCGCTGATTCGTCGTTGCTGCATTGGTGACAGCTAGCTGATGCTGATTACAAGCATTTATCCAGAGCTTAAGGCTTGAGACATTTCTGTGCTGCATGATGTAGCAATGCACAATGCGTATACGAACACCGTGAAACATTGTTCGATGTATTGCGTAAGCAGACATGCAGGTGGGGACGCTGTGCAGACCACCTCCCTCTTTACGAATCATGTGTGTTCGAGACATCTTTGTGCCACATCACCATAATCTTAGCTGGTTCGTTTCATGCGCTTCCTTTCTCAAAAACTGTGCATTGGCCATTTTGCTGTCCACAACGCGATGCCACACTGATAGCCGCACGCCGTTCATGACCTGGAAGTACTAGGCGCGCCCGTGAAAACGAGGAAAAGCTCGCGAGATGACACCTACTGTGCGACAGAAATACGTCTTCAATACGCCCCCCACCCCCCACCCCCTTTTTTTTAACTGCGAAGCATGTCTTAGCGAACTTCGGCAACTTTCAGCGTATCAATCTATCTATCTATCCGCCTACGACTTTGTGCTCTCCTGGCCGTATCGTTAATGGGATTGATACCAAAATCGGTATGGCATAACATGACTGCATGACGAACATGAATGACTGGTCATATCATAAAAATCACGAATAACTTGTCATGAAAAGTATGATTTACACGCCATAGTCAGAGTGTTCCTGAGGCCGTTTTCTTAACTTGATATATCCGAAAATTGGTACGATGAGACATTTCTGCATGACCAACATAAATGACAGGTGGTAATATGAAAATCATGACCTGCATGTGCTGTACAACATGATTTACATGCCACGCTCATGGCGCGCTGACGGCCGTTTCGCTAGCTTGATATACACCAAATTTGGTATTGCGGGACGTGAATGTATGACGAACACAAATGCCAAGTGGTCATATGCTCATGTCATGTGCAACATGACTTGCATGCCACGCTCATGACACTCTCGTGGCCATTTCGCTAGCTTGATATACACCAAACTTGGTATTGCGGGACGTGACTGCATGACGAACATAAATGACGAGGATTAGGGTTGAAATACAATTCTAATTCATTGGTTGTCTTATTGATGGAACGAAAGCTTGAGCCCTTGAAGCATTCCCTTCCACACAATATTTGCGTTATTTTTAAACTGACAACAACTCTAGCGCAATACTTGTTCATTTAGTGGAGGACCACACACACAAACACACACACACGCAATCACACACACAGGCACACACACACGCACACACACACAAACAAACACACACATGCGCGCACACACACATCCACACACACACAAACACGCACATGCACACACGCACACAGGCACATGCGCGCGCACACACACGCACACCCTCACGCGCACACACAGACACAGGCACACACACGCGTGCGCACACACACACATCCACACTCACACACACATACAAACACGCACATGCACACACGCACACCGGCACATGCACACGCACGCGCGCACACACACACACAAACACGCACGCAAGCACGCACACACGCACGCACGCGCGCACGCACACACACGAACACATTAATCTCTTCCTGTCTTTCCAAATCACTCCTCTCCACAACGAGCTGTCATCAGAAATGAGGTCCCTGTTTTAGGGGCGAAGCTTCTTAGGGTGTGGGTCTGTCCCTCCTCTGTAGTCGTAGTAGTAGTAGTAGTAGTAGTAGTAGTAGTAGTAGTAGTAGTAGTAGTAGTAGTAGTAGTAGTAGGTAGGTTGGTAGGTAGGTAGGTAGGTAGGTAGGTAGGTAGGTAGGTAGGTAGGTAGCCACGTATAGTGGAATGTACCCACTACACGTGTTAACGACGACGATGACGCTGATGACCATGAAGTATAAGCGCGTTCCAGACGACACATTCTCTTTCAGCCATGGATGAAAATGATCGAGCTTCCACCACTCATCATCATTCACTTCGTGGATATGGCGTCATTTCTTTTCGCAGAAAAGGTCAGACAAAATTTGAAGGACCCTCTGTAAATTCCAAAGTGAGCTCGGCGAAAGCCTGTGGCCACTTGACTGACTATGCCATGTCTTTCATTTTTCGTTTTTCCTTATTTCGTTTTTTTATTTTTATTTTTTACACTGTCTCAGCAATGACGTGATTGATGAGACAGTGTGAGGGGGGAGGCCACAGCTGGCACTGTTCCAGGGCACGGACGGACGGTGGACGGACGCCATGAGTATGAGCCATTAAAGGCTTTGACCTTAATACAGTGACCAACACACATGCAAGAGCACCAACCACTTTGGCTGTTGATCCCGAAGAAGTCACAGGCCTAGTATTATATCTACTAATGACGAAGTAATATTACAACATAAACGTCTTTTAAGCTTTAAATCCTGGCTGCCTCACAAGGTACCATAAATATTATTCCTACGACGAGTGAGCACATTGTCATTAAGAGATCAAATAGGATATATGTATAACCGTTTCGCGATAATACGTGTTAAAGAACGACGTTTACAGACAATTAAACAACCATAAGCATTACTGTAATAAATCACCAATGCCTTGTCTTCGATACTTGCGACCTAATCCTCATAAGATGCACAACATTGACCTGCAGTCTGTAATCCTCTGTATATCTATTTTGGTAATCCAGTGCATATAAGTACCCACTTTGTATTTAAGATCGAAATTATACATGGGAACCCACAAGCAAATTTAAGGAGCCGCAGACGGTTTGCTCCTAAGAGCCTTAGCCTGTTCATGCAGCCTTTAGTTTTCGTTGCGTTCAAAGGGAAATATAGCCAGCAAATACAAAAGACTAGTATGGTACACGTTAATAACACCCTGCAGTAGCTAACGTGTTTGTAGGGCTCACAGAAACAGATTGTTTGATGTCGCTGTACAGAGCCACAGACGAGTCCCCGCACATAGCATACCTACGATCCATAGACATTATTAGAGTATGGAGTAATTCCCATTAGACTTTAGCTAATTTTGTAACTTTACTGAACTCTTGTAAATTTACTAGCCTTTGTGGACTATACAATATAAGCTTATATCTTGACAACGGTACATTAAAGACACTGTGCGGGATTTATATTGCTCTTTATATAGTTGTGTAATTATCTATATATTTTCCTTTCTTTTTTCTGTTGTGCCAGGCTGTATTACATCTGTGATTTAGGAGCTGTCTTTTTGTTGCAATGCATGTAAATATTTCTGGTGTGTTGCGCTTTATGGCTAGCTCTGAGTCCATTTCTGCCTTTCCTGCTGAAGCCGACATGGGGCCTGTAGTATCATGTACGTAAAAAATAAAAATTAAATAAACTCAGTATAGGAAACGCAATATACAAGCCCCAACCTCAAACATTGCAAACAAGATAGTCTTTAAGGTTCAATATTACGTCGTATACTCATTGAGACGAAGAGTACGTAAACACCCCATTATCTAATAAAAACACTGAAATTCAAACAGCAAACATACACCGTCTTTACGAAAGCCTAGACAGGCACAATCCGACCTGAGTTCCCCCATAATACGGAAGCAACAACGCTCGCCGTGATAGCATAGCGGGTAACGGTTAGTGCTTCTAAGCTCGGTAATAATAATAATTGGGGTTTTACGTCCCAAAACCACGGTATGGTTATGAGAGAGGCCGTAGTGGAGGGCTCCGGAAATTTTGACAATCTGGTGTTCTTTAACGTGCACTGATATCACACCGTACACGGGCCTCTACCATTTCACCTCCATTGAAATGGGACCACCGCGGCCGAGATCGAGCCCGCGACCTGCGGGTCAGCAGCCGACCACCGTAGCCACTCTTCCACCGAGGCGAACTGCTTCTAAGCTCGAGGACGTGCGATCGACACACATTTCAATGGTGGCAAAATGCAAGACCACGAAGATTTCGGAGCCCGTTAAAGATCCACAAATGGCGGATGTTCATGTGGAACAAGTGAACAGTGCCACCTATTCCATTGTGATAATGTACCACAATATCCGGAGTAATGCACATACGTACGTTACAAGGAGGATCACTACGAAGGTCGCAAGGGCTATAGCTCTGTACAGAGCCATACCTGCAGTTCGAATGTGCCGTGTACAATACGCTAACATTCATCCTCACATTTCATATACATCTGGTAGAAGAAAAAAAAAGACATCCAGTGTCCCTCGTGATAAAATAGAAAAAGGATTGTCGTGCAACATTCTAAAGTAAAATGCGACAAAGTGTGCGTTTTTTCAATCAGCGTGTGTAGTAGTTAAGTGCAGCTTCTTGTCCAAATATAAGAGTCCTCGCTTTGCAAAGCACAATTGTTCCGTCAGTGACGCTTTTTATCGTGTTTTGCTAAGCACTTTATTGTAAAAAAGTCTCGTATATTGCGAGCGTACATATAGATTTCTCAAATACGCGGTGGCTATGTATCCACTGAGTGGTTATGACACCAAGCTGCTGCACACACGTAGGAATGGATACTAGGCCGCTGCGCTTCCATTGTGCTTGAGAGAGAACAAAAATTGTACTTGTTTCGAAACATCCGCACTTTTACTTGCAATTGTTCGTTCAGAATGTAAAATCGATTGCGAACCCTTTTATTAGGGTCGAGAGAATATTGCTTCGTTTTCTGCTTTTTCTCTTGCTCACCCTCTTTCATGACCTTTCTTTACGTTTACCTCGTGCTACTTCGAAGAATCGGGGCACAACTTCTGCTAATCGTGCCTGCCTATCGCTTCTTCTTCTCACTAAGCGATAAAATTAATGTGAAGCCCTCCTTCACAGCGCCGATCATGACTTTGCTTTCTGAAACCTCATCAATAAAACAAGCGAATAAAATGCGCATTTTTGTGACCTCGCGAACATCGAGTGCACCTAAGGGGAAGCGCTCGGCTTAACCCTATGAGGAGCGTTTTTACAAATATCTTACCAAGCAATGCCTCATTCTTTGAAAATTGCACTTCAGGCACTTCATCAAGACAACGCTCTTTAATTCGCCCGCTCAATTTTTAAATGCCAAGCATTTCTCAGCGAACTTCGGCGACTTTGAGCGTATCTATCTATCTATCTATCTATCTATCTATCTATCTCTATCTATCTATCTATCTCTCTCTCTCTCTCTCTATCTATCTCTCTATCTATCTATCTAGCTAGCTAGCCGCCTACGACTTTGTGCTTTCCTGGCTGTACCGTTAATGGAATTTATACCAAAAATTGGTATGCCATAACATGACTTTATGACGGATATGAATGACTGGTCATATCATGACAATCATGACTAACTTGTCAGGAAAAGTATGATATACACGCCATGGCCATAGTGCTCCTGAGGCCGTTTTCTTAACTTGATATATCCAAAAATTGGTACGATAAGACATTTCTGCATGACCAACATAAATGACAAATGGTAATATGAAAATCATGATATATATGTCATGTACAGCATGATTTACATGCCACGCTCATGGCGCGCTGACGGCCGTTTCGCTAGCTTGATATACACCAAATTTGCTATCCAGCGACGTGACTGTATGACGAGCATAAATGACAAGTGGTAATTTAGAAATCATGACATGTCATGTACGACATGACATGCATGCCACGCTCATGAAACTCTCGTGGCCGTTTCGCTAGCTTGATATACACCAAATTTGGCATTCAGTGACGTGACTGTATGATGAACATAAATGGCAAGTGGTAATATGGAAATCATCACGTCATGTGCAACATGACATGCATGCCACGCTCATGAAACTCTCGTGGCCGTTTCGCTAGCTTGATATACACCAAATTTGGCATTCAGTGACGTCATTGCATGACGAGCATAAATGACAAGTGGCAATATGGAAATCATGACATGTCATGTGCGACATGACTTGCATGCCACGCTCATGGCACTCTCGTGGCCGTTTCGCTAGATACACACCAAATTTGGTATTGCGGGACGTGACTGTATGACGAACATAAATGACGAGTGGTAATATGTAAATCATGACATTTAATGTGCGACATGACTTGCATGCCACGCTCATGGCACTCACGTGGCCGTTTCGTTAGCTTGATATACACCAAATTTGGTATTGTGTGATGTGGCTGTATTACGAACATCAGTGGCAGGTTTTAACATGAAAGTCTTGGCACGCATGTCATCTACGATGCCATTTACATGCCACGCTCATGGTTCGCTTGCGTCCAGTTCACTAGCTTGATATACACCGAAATAGACCTTTTTCAAGCACACGAGCGCCCCCAACGGGCGCGCAAGCGCTCATGGGAAAAAGTGTGTACGCCGAAGCAGCCGCCGCGACGAGCGCGTGGGCCTCGCGCGTCAACTCTCCGTTTGCGCCGTGCCCACGCTTCTCAGATGTAGTTAAAGAAGTGAACTTGGCAAGGTGCGATATATTACTGCATGATTCACTCACTAGAGTGTTTAGCTGCGACGGCTTGTCTAGGATTTCCACCTGTCCCGCTGTTGAACCAGCTGAGCGACTCGGAAACGTGTTTTATTATTATCCTTTAGCGCCAGTACGCCTTCGGTATAAATGAAAAAAATATATATATACAACTTGGTTGCCCAAAAAGGTGCAGGAGCGGTCCATAATTGACTGATGCATTAGGGATCAATGTCCATCGTTGATAAGTATATTGTAAGGTTCTGGTATTTAATGAGTGCGCTAGAAATAACCGGAATTTCGTAAAATAAGATACATTCACTTGACCGCGTGCGCGTCGCTCGCACCATATATAGGTTACAAATGATATGCACCTACCACTTCCTTGGCACTGTAACTACAGGTTGGAATAAAACTTACAGGGCAAAAAGAAAAAAGTAGGACAAGGAAAGAAATATGCACACCGCAAACGCTCACTCACAACTGAAAGGATATTGCACGTGTTAACAAACATACGAAAATAGCAGTGCATTGCGCATCCCATAAAGAGGCACAAAAAGGCAAACAACCAAGGCGCGTGTTGAGTTTATTGTGTTGTAACGATAGAGAAGGTTGACTTATACAAAGTGCAGTGTTCCTTATGATGTGCCTCCGAGATTTCTCGCATGGTCTGGTTAGGGTGACTGTGCAAAATTACCGTGCCTTCGAAGATGAAATTACATTTGCATGACTGACAATGCGAGGTGCGATGAGACGGCTCCAGTTAATGAATTTCGATGCGGTCTGAGGCGCGTGTTAATACATCAACCAGTCTGGCCGATGTATGTATGTGAACACAAGGAAGAGGAATTCGGTTAGCAACTCCAACGCAACAATTGAAAGAACAATTGGCATGCCTAGTATTTTCTCTGCCCACTGCAGACCCCTTGCGACCTTTTGTGCACTACGAAACAAATCTGACTAAGCTTACGGTGCGGAAAACACTACCATCACCCCGTATCACTTCCCAACTTTCTTTCAGACTGCGCGACTTACGTATACATGGAATAACTCAAATATTCCCTAGTTTCTTCACGGGGGAGGACGTCCGTATTCATCTTTTTTTTTTCTGCAATTCAATTTTCTTTTTTTTTATCATATTGCATCGCAAACCGATGCAATATGATACATAGATACCGCGCCTCCTTGAGACGATTAATTTGCATCTGGAAACTATTGCTCAGGTAATGTGCGCAACCTTTTTGTTTGTTTTTTCTTCAATGCCGAGCGTAAGCACGACATTGCTTCCTCATTGAACAATATTCGAATGCGCTGACGCGAAATTCAACACCTATTTCACTGAATTTCACTGAATGCGGAATATACTGCCCGCTAACATGCTCCGCAGTGACACTTAAGCATCTATTAGGGGAAACCACAAATTATCAGAGTACAAGGTACCTCGCAAGTGAATTCAAGTTAATTCTAGTTTTTTTTTACAGCGCCTGAATTGTCAATAAAAATCAAATAATTCTGTAACACTTCTCTGCCGTTTGGAGTTAACTGTCCAAGCAAACCGCGATGGTATTAAATGCCATGGCGCCTTGTGAACAGTTAATCGTTGATTAAATATGAAATCAGTGTTCCACCTAACATTCCTCTCGATAGCACGTTTTGACTACATGTACCGGTACGCAACTCCTATGCCGCTCAGCTGTTACATCCGATGTACATCCACCCGGTGATACCTACACTGACTGCGTTATTTCTTTCACATTTCATGCGAAGAGATACATACAGGTGCATTCGGATATATCTAGTGTTCAGGACCTAATATTCAAGTTACAACCGGCCACACGTTCTTTTCTCCTTTCGTGCCCGCACAGCGCCAACGAGCAGCGGGCGGCGGAACAGCCGGCTCGCTCGGCGTACACTTTTCCCATAGTGTCCGCGCCCGCAGGGGCGTTCTGGGGATTGTCTGAAAAAAGGTCTATTGGTATTGCGCGATGTGACTGTATGACTAACATGAATGACAGGTCCAAACATGTCAATCATGACATGCATATTATGTACAGCATGATTTGCTCCTTGCTGGCTGCTTCGCATTACATCGATTCCCATGACGCGTGGGATCTGCTGGTTTTTGTTACCCCGAGACGCTTTTGTACATCCAATGAAAATGCATGAGGTGATTTTTTTTTAAATGTCAGTTGTAGCAGAACGATGATTCATTCGCTAATTGCACTCCAGTGGCATTTATAGTTGGACGATCTTTCTGTGAGTTCGCAATCTCTTGTTGCTACGCCGGCTTGGATTCTTTTTCTGAAGTGCTTTTCTTGACCGGTACTGCGACAAAGTAACCCTACAGGGGTGAAAAAAATCACCAGTCGCTAAAGTGACAGAAATTCCTGCTGTAGAACAACCCAAGTTCATTGATGTGATCATCGACCAGGAATTCAAAACAAGTCGCAGCACTGAAGTCAAAGCTGAAAAGTTTTGCCCATGTTCTTCACGTTGCGACAGGAACAAGATGGGACCCGTCGGAGGCATCTCTACTTTTACTGTACCGAACTTTACTCGTAAGATATTTACGATACAGCCTATCCGTGCTCTCAATCATAAGGCCTAGTTCTGTGAGCACGTTAGAAAGCATCCAAGCGCAAGGGCTGGGCACATGCGTGGGCCTAACACGCTGCACATCAACGAATGGAACTATCGACGAAGCTCTCTCTTGTGCTATTAATGTACACGCATATGCTCTGCAAGCCTCTTCAATTGTATCTTCGCCTGTTGACCCGATACAGGCAACATCTCTTATCAGCACTCCCTGCTACCCACATATACTGCAATTCTTTAAGACGAATATTACGGTACGAGGACATTATTTATTTATTTATTTATTTATTTATTTATTTATTTATTTACTTATTTATTTATGTTCAGTACTGCTAAACCCAATGACAGAGGTTCTACCAGGGTGGTACAAAGCATATAACAAGGTTTCGTAAGAAACACATTGAATTGGACAATATACAGTAAATCAAGTGACAATAGCTGCGTGAAATGTCAAAATTTACATTCTGAAACAACGCATACAAGCAATGTGTATTAAAAAATACAACAGGGTTACAATTCAAGAAGGGCCTGAAATTTATCTCTGTCAAGTACCTTTACTACGTGTTCATCGAGTTGATTCCACTCCGTTACTGTTCGGGGGAAAGCAGAATATTTAGGAACATTGTTCTTAGATTGAAATGGCACTTTTGAATACGGATGTCGTAGACTTGTAGAATAACTTCTGCAAAATGAACATGTTCGGCTTTGTAACTTACCCGTCAAGATTATGCCACCAAGATTCTTTCCCCAATATGTTCCTGGAACTCTTCCATGGGTCCTACCTAGACAGCTTGTTGGGCTTCAAGTACCTCGTATTAGAGGTGCGCACGGGCTCTGGGTAGCCCGAGCCCGGCCCACGGGTCGGGCTCGGGTAGGCCAACATCTTCTCATCTCGAGCCGGGACGCGCTCCGGCCACTTAGCCTTTTTATCGGGCAGGCTGGGCCAGGTGCAGAGCCCGTATCAAGCCCGAAATATAGACGTTGTGCTGTAATATTTTTCCTGCACGTAGCGATCAACTCGCAATATGAGCTTTGTGATTATCTATCCATCATCCCCCCTGTCCTGCATCTGAGGTGCTAGACTTCTGGAAGAACAAGCAGTCTAAATATACCAAGCTTGATACGCCTGAGAAAAAGATATTAGTAATTTCGGCTACCAGTGCGAGCAGCGAACGGAACTTCAGAGCGGCGGGAGATGCCATGCAGGAACGCCGCACTTTATTGAAGCCCGAATCATTGCACAGCCTGTTATTTGGCAGGTAATCTTGTAATCTGTGTATATATTGACTGTCACATGTATGTAGATTGCTTATGTTTCCCTTTGATATGTTGAATTAAATACCACATTATCGGAAAGCGATGTCTTGTCTCCGCAGCAAACCTACATAATGGCGGGCCTCACCGGGCCGGGCCCGGGCTTTATTATTGTACGTCGGGCCGGGCCGGACGGGCTCGCAGCCCTATATAGCGTCGGGCTCGGGTGGGCCGTCAATGCAGTCGGCGGACCCGGGCCGGGCTCCGAAATACGGCCCGTGCACACCTGTACCTCGTATTAAGAAAGATTTCCTTGTGCCGTACATCGGCCTAAATCTTAAACTTACCCTCCTTCACATTTATACAATGTATAGCGGTACGGCACACGTATATACTGATGGATCTACCACGCCATGTATTTCCGCCACCGTCTTTGTCATCCCGCAGATGACCATCGGTCGATGATTCGAATTCTACCACAAGACCATATCAACTGCAGCAGAACTTGTTGCTATCTGTGAGGCAATACGATTCCATTCCGCAGGGCCCGCACGTAGATGGACGATATTCTGCAATGCCAAAGCTGCTCTTCCAGCCATCGATTGCGTTATTAGAAAAGGCCCATATTATGCATAATCTATAGAAATTGCAGACGTTCGTGACATTGCCCCAAAAAATGGCCATAATGTTGCATTAAATGGATACCTGCCAACTCTGGCGTATTGAGGGGAATGAAGAGGCTGACGCTGAAGCTGAAAGAGCTTTAAATAATTCCTCGGAAGTGCGCGTTGTGTTGTCACGAACGGACACTAATGCCTTGCTTCGGCGCAATTCGCAACTCCACATTACCACATTAGAACACTAAAAATTGGGGGACCCTAAAGCTTCGCCTTTAAGAGTTCAACGCGATAGCGATATCCTGTACCTAGTGCGTACTTCAAACACTTAGTGCATACTATGTAATGGGTAGCATGCTTTAAACCACGGGCAATTATGAGCGGGAAATTTTTTTGAACTTGCTATGCACCCACTACGTGGTCTTAAGGGAATACGCGCAGTAACGTGTGTGCCTTTTGTAATGGGTGGCCGGCTTTGAACCACGATGTCATGATATTCATATGTTCTGACTCCCGATGGCAATGTGCGCTTGTACCACGCAATATTACCGCGATATTACGTGTTGTATTGTGACATCTTTATGCAGGACGCGTGTCTTTGTAAAGCATGAGTCACTTCATTTCCTAGCAGAGGAAGTTATCTTCAATGTAATTGCAAGTAGAAGCGTGGCTCTGTGGTAGAAGACCTGCTTGCCACGCCGACGTCCTGGGTTCGATCCTCACTCGGACCCGGAAATTATTATTATTTATTTTATTTGCATCTTCTCGCTTTTTCGGTCACGGACTAGATGATTTTTCGCTCACAGCCAACGACGCCGACAGCGACGCCGACGCCGGAATTTCTGCGAAACGAGCTCTGCAACCCTATCGCGTTAAAGCAAGGCAGAACGACGGCACAGGCGATTGCATAAATGGCACCCGAATATTAAGTTCCGCATGCCTCACAAATTAAAAGCCTGCATGATTCCCCGGATTCAACTTCGTGTGGCCTGCACAATACATTATGCCCATATGATCGGCTGCGATCCTAGTGGTTCCGAAATGGTTCCTATGGAGGTCACTGTCAATTGAGGAGCAGCTGTGGCATTGGTGGTTGCTAGGACACGTGAGATGCTCCGAGGGGTTTTTGTATGCACCAAAGTTTTTATGGCCGGCTCAAACAGCTTCGCTGTTAACAACATTTCCCGTGGTCCTCTACACGACTTCCGGTATATCCCCTGAATTGGGTTGGTCGTAACGTCACCAGTAGACTATGGTCATTTCAGCAGCTGCAAGAACCTGTTTGTCTGCCTGCAGGTATTCACGCTCCTTGCTTATCCTCCTCGCACGGCGAGGAGAACACTCGGCCAGGAGGAGAGACGAGGCAACCAACGGAGCTTAGTGATGGGTATCGCCTGCGTGCCGTAGATGCGGCGACGAAGAAACACTGGAGCACATCATTTGTTCCTGCCCTGCTCTGGCCGCTGAACGACACGTTATGGCTAGCCGCTATCGCCGGCTCGGTCTTCCTGCGACAACTGCGGAGGACTTCCTTTTAAATGCGAATGCATTTCTTAGTCGGGCTATGTCAGGCATCCGGCGTTGTCCGGCGGCGGCGTCCGCGCGCCGGCAGGTGTTATCTCTCCGCTCTCACTCCCTCTCCCATAGCAACAGCTGCGGGCGCTCGCGCTTATCCTCGCCCCTAGCAACCGGAGCAGGTGGGTGGAGTAGCGGAGAGTGAGTGGAGAGGAGGAGCGCGCTCTGGTGCGTGAGGGCGCTCGCATCGCGGGAGCTCGGCGGAGCTATATAGGGAAAAAAATGGAAAAAAAATAAAACAAGATAACAAAAAAAAGAAAAAAAAAGCGAAAAAAAAGGCGCTGCGCCGTGCTCCCGACCGGGCTGCAGAAATTAGGCGCCTTTTCCTTCTCCGAACGACAACCACCATATATAAATGGAGTGAAGCGCGCGCGAAATGCATTCGAATTTCCTCACGATGCCAACCGGCAACAGGGACTTCGAGAAGACAACCTCGTAAGGCTGGTGCACGCCTTCGTGATCTGCCATTTTACCTACGTTGCAGCCATGCACAACTGGCAGAGGTCGGAGCGTGACAAGCTCAACACGTTAATCAGGAAGGCTGTCAAGAGAGCTCTGGGACTCCCCATGTACACAAGCTCGGACAGGCTGTTTCGTCTCGGCATGCACAACACACTGGAAGAAATTGCGGAGGCACAGGAGAGGGCGCAATTCGCCAGGCTGTCCACCACGCGTTCCGGTAGGAACATCCTGCGGGAGTTAGGGATTCCACCGATGGAAATCGAGTCTCGCTTCTGCAGCATTCCTCGTCAACAGCGAGAACAAATCACCGTTGTCCCCATCCCGCGAAATGTCCATCCCGAGCATAACGTGGGTAGGAGACGGGCCAGGGCAAAGGCTCTACTAGAAAGGGCTCATGAACACGCATTGGACAGCTGCTTCGTCGATGCGGCCCAGTATCCCGAGGGGAAGGCGTATGCGGCAGTGAGCATCAACCACGAGGGCAGTATCACAAACTCGACAACGGTACGGACGACGGAGGCTGAAATAGCGGAGCAAGTGGCGATTGCGTTGGCCTTGCTGGACAACAGGAGGTCCACAATTTACAGCGATTCGAGATCGGCGGTCAGAGCATTTGCCAAGGGCACCATCTCGGAACCGGCTTTGCGGATCCTTCGGGACAAGGAGATTGAGCCACACACACTCGTTTGGTTCCCAGCGCACATGGGACAGATTGAGGGAGCCCCGCCCAATCTCAACGAGTCAGCCCACATAAGCTGCGCGAGGACTAGTAAACCGCTTAGCTATCGGGGGGGGCGCGGCGCTGACGTTTTGGAGAATCGGGACCCTCCCACCTCGTATAACGAACTCACAAAACATTTTTACCTGGCGCGGAGACAATACCCTCCACCACACAGAAAACTAAGCAGACCTCAGGCTCTGACACTCAGGCTACTTCAGGTCGGGGCGTACCCTAACCCCGCGCTACTGCACAAGATATATCCAGAAATACAGCCAACTAATACATGTTGCTTATGCGCGGATATAGCTAACTTAGAACATATGCTCTGGCGGTGCCCCGCGTTACGCTGTGGTGAAGTCATCACGCCGTCCAAATGGGAGGCTGCTATTACCAGCTCCGGACTCGAACAACAGTTATGGGCAGTCCAACGGGCCCGCGACGCAGCGGAGAGACTTGGTCTTTCTGTTCCGACGTGGGAGCGGCCCGCAACGTACTAAAGCGCGTTCCGAAGGGCCCATTAAAGTTCATCCATCCATCCATCCCTTCGGGGAGGTGGGGGGGCATTTTTCCTGTACGGTCGAAGATCCCGGCCCTGCGAGCGTTCCTCGAGTTAGCGGTTCCTGCAGACATAGGCGTGCGCACGAGGGGGGGCAGAGGGGGCGGCCGCCCCCCCCCCCCCTAGTCACCTGAGAGAGGGGGGCGCAAATTCTTCCCCATACATTGACTTAATAGGAAGGGGGGCGCTGCGATGAACCTTCGCCTCTCCCTGCCCCCCCCCCTGAAGGGGAACCCTGCGCACGCCTATGCCTGCAGACCTTGCCGCCCTGTAGCCGAACGCTTTGCTTTCGTGCTTCCGCCTGCGCTGACAAGACTATCTTGCCACGCCTCTCACTTCTTTCTATCTGCTCTTCTTCCTGTTATCTTTACTCCCCCCTTCCTCATCCCCAAAGGCACTGAGCCATGTCCCCACGACGGGAGGCAGAAAATAGTGTCCTTTTTTCTATCTTCCTCTTTCCCAAAACCACTCTCTCTCTCTTAGTGATGGACCAAGTGACACGAGCGAGGGCCACATTATGATCATCAACCGTGTGGAACTCCGCTATTACGCCACCAATTCTCGCGTTCATGTGTTCGTCGTAGATTCGTGCACAATCGGAACACCACAACTAAATTTGGACGTTTAGGCGGTTTAGGGGCCCTTTAAAAACCACCCGCGGCTTCATGCGCACGAGCCTCGTGGTAACTTCTTCTTCGAGGTGTTGACGTGACTGAAATATATCAACTATTAATATATAATAGCTGTCATGACTAAAAAATCAGAAAGTGGCCTTCTTGCGATAAAAAGTGCACGGTCCACGGGGTGCTGCAAGCCGCGCGTTCAATTCGTCTTTGTGACATTCGCGTTATTTGAAGTCTAAACAAATTGCACTTCCTTTGTGCGAAATCGGGACAATATTTGGACTACGCTCGAGCTTCGCAATCAAAAGTAGAAGGCGATGACGTAATATAGGCCCCGTTCCCATCGCCTTCTCAATCTGTAGGCTCGCTTCATTTGCTGGTCGACACCTCAAAACGTGCCGCAAGGAAAGGAATGTCTGTACTCGTAACATTACCCATTTTAGTCTATCCTATACAGCGACCACAGTTGCGAAATGCCCACTACGCCATAATCCCCCCTTTTTTGAGCCAGCGAAGTGCCAATACGCGTTCCTAAGGCAACCTACGCAGCTGCTAACTTTAGTTGATGCTTTTGCTTTACGTTTTCCTCCATCTGTAATATTGTACATGGTGGAAGTAAAGATTTGATTTGATTTGACTTGATTTCATGATGATGATTAAATATTTCTGAGCGCGTTGTAGTGGGTGAGCCTTGAAACCTCTCCCTCGTTGTGCATTTCACAGATATTGACACCTGGTGTCATTCATTCTACGCTTCTACCACGCAGCGTTGCATGCTTTAAGGAGACTCCTCACAATGCATGACATTCGTAATTCGTTCTTTTTCTTTTTTTTTTTTTTTTTTTTTTTTTTTTTTTTTTTTTGGAGGCCGTTCCAAGCAATGGCGTGGCTCTGTGGTAGAACACCTGCTGGCATGCAAAAGGGCTGGGTTTGATTCGCGCTCAAAAGAAGGTTTTTTACTGTTTATTTATTTCTATTTATCTCGAATTTTCGCTTAAGGACAACGCTGATTTTTGTCTCAGAACAAATGACGCCGAGACCGACGCCGACAACGAAATTTCTACGAAACGAGCTCTTTGACGCTATCGCGTTAAAAGATACATAAGATCAAATGATACAATCTTACGGAGCACAAGCAACAAGACGTCGTGGAATGCTTTCGTGGAGTGGCGCTGTCCGCTTGAAGGGTATATAAAACGCGGCATTCGTGTGAAACGCCTTGCTGTCGTCTACGAGTGCGAAAGCCACGCAAGAGCAAGTGAAAGCATGACTGTGCATTTCGCACGACGACAATCGAAGAAAATGAAACAAGCAGTGACTTAGATGCTGAATTTAATTAGTAAAAGCTAATTTAGTCCCGCTTTTCATTGAAAGTTAATTATATGAAGAAAAACAGATCGAGTTGTTAAGTATAGTCGGTTACAAGCTAAGAATAAATATGAGCTCCGCCGACGAAGCCACACTGCGCCTTTTTTGCACGCCTGCGTGCTGCAAAGAAAGTAGTTCCCAAAGAATGGCAGTAATTTCAGTGCAAATTTTTTTCACGTATCTTTTTTTAACACGAAAGGTGTTTTATGCCGGGGTCCACCAAGATTTGAGTGACGTATTTCCGTCACTGAAATGACGTCGAAAAAATACACATGATCAGAAGACAAAGAAAAAAAGTTCCGTCAATGGGAGTCGAACCTACGACCTCTAGGTCCGCGACAAGAGATGCCGAGCACGCTATCCACTGCGCCACGGTCACATACTTTGTAGGCTTTAAAAATAAGCCTTTTATATCTACCACTGTCCTCTCACAGTGCTCCTGCTAAAGAGAAGTAATGCATTATGACTCTGAAATGCACGATTAGTTCCTTCAAAGCATTTTCTACACGTCCGTCCCATTCGGCGTGCTTCGAATGGGAAACGTGCAATTTTGTCGACGCATTAACTCAGTGCCAAGTGGCGACCTTGCCCCTAGCATCGTCCTCACTCATAGCATCCGTCCATACCAAAAATAGCTGTGCGACGCGCTAGTGCGTCGCGTGGCCGTAACTCCGCGTCCCTAGCCATGTTCCTAGATAGCCCGCGAAAAATCGCAGCCGGCCAACGGCGAAGGCACGACTCACTGGGGCTACCACTATGAGAAGACCCGGGGCCGAAAGCTTAAGGAGCTTATCTCCTCACTCAGTCTCACGTTGATCACCGATCCGGCACATCCCACACGTTCCGGTAACTCGGTGTCGCGTGACACTTGTCCCGACCTTTCTCTCACCCGTAACATCCGCGATGCTACGTGGGAGAATCTCGATGAAACTCTAGGTAGCGACCATTTTCTGCTCCGTATTGCCTTCACACCGCGTCAGGAAATGCGCCAACACTGGGGCCAGGCCCGTCTTACCGACTGGACCAAATTCAGATCGCAACCCTTCCCCTTGATCCCCAATTCAGGTGAATACGCGGCGTGGGCATCTTATGCCCTTCATACGCAACGAGTGCATACTCAGACACTTGCTACCACTAACGTGACTCCCGCTATCGACCCACACCTCTTGCATCTCTGGGATGCTCGCCGCGGCCTAATACGCCGTTGGCGGCGAAACAAGTTAAATCGTGAACTCCGCTCCCGCATCGAGGCCCTCACCGCAGAAGCGGCTGCATAGTCTGTGCAGCTTGCCGGCTCAAATTGGACCGACACCTGCACGAAGGCGGCAGGTCAGATGAGCTCCAAGAGCACTTGGCGACTCTTCCGGAGCCTTCTGGATCCCTCCACCACCCGTGGAGAAACACAGCGTCAACTGCGTCCCGCTTTGCATGCCTATCAAGGCACGACGGACCAACTCGCGCGGGACCTCTGCGACCGATACATTTGTCGCACGGTCGACCCCGTTGGCCCAGAATACACGTATTCTGGTTCGCCCAACACCAAACTTGACGCTCCATACACGCTCCCCGACCTGCGGGCAGCACTGGCGAAAATGCGACGGGGCACGGCTCCTGGTCGGGATGGCATCACAGTATCGCTCCTGGCCAATCTTCCCGACCAGGCTGTCCTATCGCTGCTCCACCTCATCAACTCTGTATGGGATGGCTCGCCGCTTCCATCAGAATGGATCACTTCACTGGTCACATTCATACCAAAACCGGGTAAGCCAGTTGGCATTGAGGCCCTGAGAACCATTGCTCTCACCTCTTGCGCCGGCAAACTCATGGAAACAATGGTCCGCGAACGCATTTCCGCCTGCCTGGAGGCCATGGGGACCTTTGCCGATACGATGTTTGGCTTTCGCCCACATCTGTCGGCACAGGACGTCCTGCATCAGCTCCACCACGATATTATAGAGCCGACTACTATGCGCCACAATGACAAAGCCGTACTAGCTCTCGATCTTCGAGGCGCATTCGACAATGTCAAACATAGTAGCATTCTCGCCAATCTTTCCACTACAGGCTGCGGACAGAAGACCTTCGACTACATCCGCGCTTTTCTTTCTCATCGCGTGGTCTTCCTCCGCCTTGACTCTACCGAACACGGCCCGTTCCCACTAGGCACTCGGGGTACGCCTCAAGGAGCGGCCTGTCACCCCTCCTCTTTAACTTGGCCACGATGAACCTCCCTCCCTCCTGAATGAGGTCGAGGGGGGTACACCATGCGCTCTATGCCGATGATATAACAATTTGGACCAACACCGGCTCTCCGGCTCAAATCGAGGAACGCCTACAACAGGCTGCCCTTTTGGTGCACACTTACGCCGCCTCTTGCGGCCTGGAGTGCTCCCCCACCAAATCGGCCCTTCTCTCGGTTTCCCGCCTACCGCCACCCCAGATTTCTCTCCCATGCGGACCTGTCCCGTTAATCCAGGACCTTCGGATTCTCGGGCTGCACCTCTCGTCCTCACTGGACCCTAAGGGCACCATATCCTCTCTCCGACGCACCAGCGAACAAGTGAGTCGTATGATTCGGCGGGTCTCTACCAAACGTGGCGGCCTCCGAGGGACCCATTGCCTCCGGTTGGCCCAAGCGTTTGTGACCAGTCGGGTCCTCTATGCCTCACCCTACCTTCGCCTACGTCGTCACCACGAACACCAACTTGATACTCTTCTACGCTCCGTGTATAAGCGCGCGCTGGACCTTCCCATCGCCACTTCCAATCGCCGCTTTGCGGCTCTGGGAGTGCACAACTCCTTCGCGGAGCTGCGGGAAGCCCATCGCGTCAACCAACTCAATCGTCTGTCGCAAACGCCTACCGGGCGCCGCCTGCTACACAGACTTGGTCTCAACACAATCTCTGACCCGGTCCCTCCATCTCCAATACCGGAAATCTGGCGCCAGAAGTTGTGGGTGGAGCCACTACCACGCAACATGGACCCCGAACAACACTCCGGTCGTAGGAAAGCGCGTACTGCTGCCCTTCAGGCGCGTCACTCCGATCGCCCCGGCGTATACTATGTAGACGTCTCGGGCCCTTCCACTTCGGGTCACTACACGGCCGCTGTAATCACAGAAGGCGACCACGTCGATGGCCTCTCCTTTAGAGCCGCCAGTGCAACTCATGCAGAGGAGGTTGCAATCGCTTTGGCCGCTTCGCACCCCACCACTCACACTATCTTGACAGACTCGCGCTCAGCCTGTTCTCGGTACATCCAGGGTTCCATCACACCATTGGCTGCTCATCTCCTTCAAGCCGCCTCCTGGCGCTTTATCCTCACTCCCGTGAGAGTTGTATGGACTCCAGGCCACACAGGTCTTCCCGGCAACGAGGCGGCAAATGCTGCTGCCCGCGCTTCTCCCCTCTGGGCCGCTGCCCTTCCATGTCCTGAGTCGGATCCTGGAAACTCGAGTCTCACACGCTACCGTGATATCCTGGATTATTATCGCACTTCGCGCCGACTTTACCCTGGCCCCGCACGCGCTATGGCGAAAGCGGACGAACGACTGCTACGCCGCCTTCAGACTAATACTATTCTTAGTCCAGCGGTCGCCCGGCACTTAATACCGGAAATCTCTGGCACGTGTCCGACTTGTGAGGTACTAGCCGACACCTTTCACGTTGTGGCTTCGTGTCCTGCCACTCCACTCCCTTTCTCATCCCCCCTTTCCCATCCCAACTAGAGAGGCTTGGGAGGAGTACCTGCACGGCTGCTCTACCTTGGATGCGCAACGCTCCTTGGTGGCGCGCGCCCGGGCAGCGGTCATCTCCAATGGCATCCCGGACTAGGGACTGCCACTCAGGCGCACAATAACTCTCTGGGATATTTCTGAATAAAATGTTTACCACCAACACCACGCGCGTTGCGTTTCGCTCTGGTCGGGCAGCGTTGTTGAATAACTCTAACATGTCTCGAGTAGGCGACCTTAGCCCAAGTTCTGCGACCAATCAGTGACGCTCTTCTGGCTGTCCCACCGCTTTCACTGACTCCGCTCTCACCGTACAGCTACCACAAGCATCTGTGACCACATTGGTTTTTTTAATCATTCATCATGGTTGTTAGTCGTCGGGATACAGATGTACCTGCAAGAGTCAACGTGGATGCATCCACATTAAAGGGTGCTAGAACTGTCAAAACACCAATAGATATTGTGCAAGCTCTCTCATATCAATGTATAGTAAACATTCGACTACTTTTGTAAGGACACGTTTCACTTTCGTGGTATACCGATTCCTATCACGGAGGGATCAACGATGTTTTTTTTTATTTTATCACACTATTTTTTATTTAAACATATACAATGCTAGCTATATGTGCGAACATTGTTGTGAATGCGACAAGTATTCACAAAAATGCGCGAAGTCAACGCGATGGAATTCTAAATTTTTGCAAAAGTGCAAGCTTGGATATTTTTTTTCATCTCGCGTTTCATATGTTGCTCCACACAGCAATGCGAAACGCAGTGACGCAAATGAAGGTTATCAAAAATCCAAAGTACTCACCGTTTGGTTACATGACTCCCTTTAAAGGTACACTAAGGCGAAACAATGACTTGGTTTAGACTGACAAACTGCACTGTGAGAACTCTAATGCCATATGTTTCACTATCATATAAGTTCATTATTAGCGGAGAAAATCAAGGTTGAAGTTTCATTTTACAAATTTGGCGCTGATATCTGCGCGCGTGACGTCAGAAATTCTAAATGTATTTTTCGTATTTTCGCAACATTGGCTCGATGAAATTTTCTGAAACTTCGTATGCTAGGTCTATGGCACCCACAGATCACAATGCACCTCTTTTTTATCAATTAGAAGCTACGTAGGACTCAGTAGACGCCTTCAAAATCTATGACGTCACAGTGTTTGGTGCGGGAATCTCAAGGTGGCGTCTCCACCCACATTTTCTTTTCACGTGTTTTCTCGCTTACCAAGCGTCGTGGCGCGGTAAGTGTGATGTTTTCGGGATTGTGAAATTGTACTTTACTCATACGCGAAAAAACTGCCCCATCTCCCGCTAAAGGGAACCATGTGTGGATGCGAAGCAGCGGGGAGATGTCTGGCTTGAGCGGGAGAAACGTCGCCGCTCCCGATTCGCGGCCGCGGCCCGGGCGCTCATCGAGGCGCTGCAGAGGAGAGAGAGTGAGGCGCGCGCGCTCCGTCATTTTCATATCGCGGAACTACCCAGCGGAGTATACAGCTGTCGCACCACCTGTCATGCGCGCCGCTCCGTAGAGTAGAGGATTCCGAGAGGAGAGGACGGGGGGGGGACCGTATGAAAGGAGAGGGATAGGGGGACGCGCACGCGCTGGGGGATTTGGGACGCGGGCGCCGCTCCGTAGAGGAGGGCATTCCTAGAGGAGAGAAAGGAGGGGGGAGCGTAGGAGATTAGAGAGAGGGGGGAGGGGCCGCGCATGCACTGTGGGGGTGTGGGACGCGGGAAGGAGGGACGGACAAAACCGCCGCAAGCACATGCAAGCAAGATCAAGGAATGTTTTCAACGGGACGCGGGCACCGCTCCGTAGAGTAGAGGATTCCTAGAGGAGAGAAAGGGCGGGAGCGTAGGAGAGGAGAGAGAGGGGCTGTGGGTCGCGGGACGCAGGTAGGAGTGACGGACAAAGCTCCCGCAAGCACATGCAAGCAAGATCAAGGAATGGAGGTCCGCCTCAGTGGAACAGTGGCCGGCGTTGGGCCGATGAAGGCTTGCCGGCGTTATGCTGATGACGGCTTGCCAGCGTCGGTCCCAGACCGACCTGCCCTTATTCAGCAGATGATGGCAAGCCGTCATTGGGCCTATGTAAGCTGGCTGGTGCTTCCGGAAGCCGCTCATGTGAGCGTTGAAGGGGCGCGTATGTCTTAACATAGATGGCGCGGAATAAGAGCCATTTGCGCCCATCGCAGAGGTAGTTTTGTTGGTAGAGCAATTGACGCGAAGAATGAAATGGTGTGTTTGATGGGTTATTTCTCTAGGGACGGTAGGTGACGTTGCTTCATGCAACAAGTACATAAGGGAAGCAACGCAGGGGGTCTTTGCGCCTTTGCACAGGAATGTCGGTGACGGCTATAGCGGGAACGCGTCGTAGATGGACACCACCGCATCTAGAATGTGTATTTATCGGCGGATCCAAACGGGCGGAGGGGGAGTTACGGGGTTCAACCGTACTTTATGTAGGTGCGTGCGCGCTTTGGTAGCTGCACGGCTGGCATGAACAACAACTAACTCGTCAAATCCGCGTTTACGCTGGGCAAGCACAGCGCCGAAGACAACACCGCTAGCGTCCTTGTGAAATTCATTTGGGATGCTCTCAGCTTTTCTGTCATAATAAACTTCTCTCTCTCTCTTTCATATGGGGCGAGCAAATCAAAATGTCGCAAGATTGGAGGCGACGTAAGAATACATCGGAGTTTTCTGGATGCATCGCCACAAGTGACTTCGCTCAAATGTCGCATCCGCTGCGGAGGTCAGTCAAAGGCGCTACAATTGTGGGGAAGCTGCGAATGAAACGTCTAAAATAAAATCAAAGGCATAGAAAGATGCGAAGGTATTTTATTGTCAGTTTAGGAAACGCAGCAACAGCACGAAGTGTCGGGGGATCCGTAAGGATACCATCTCGGAAGAAGACGGCCCAGAATAAGCAGCTTTCATACGCCAAAGCAACACTTCTTTAAGTTTGTCTGAAGGCCATTAGAGCTGAGGCTAGTGACGAAAGCTTCGACCTGTTGTAGATGAGTCGCAAAGCCGTCTGAAAAGATCAGAGTACCATACAGGTAGTAGAGGTTCAGCTGCCCCTTGAAGCCGCGAAGAATGCCGATCATGCGTTCAAATGTTGCAAGGACGTTTTGCACAGCCCGAATCGCGTCAGAATAAATTCATATAAGCCATCGGATATAACGAAGGCAAGTTTGCGATGGTCAAGTTCAGCCATCGGGACTGCCAGTAGCCGGAGCGCAGGTCCAACGAATAGAGAAAGAAAAACTATGCTCCTTGCCGGCAGTCGCGACGTCGTCTATTAGTAGCTAGGAATAGATGTCCTTACGTGTGATCTTGTTCAGCAAGCCGTAGTCTGCGCAAAAACTAAGTCATTGAGCCATCCTTTTCTTTTTTTTTTTTTTTACAATATTGATCGGTGAGGCCCATCGGCTGTTCGAGGTCTGTATGACTCCGTGTTGAGCCATGTCACTTGTGCGATGTTGCGACGCACTGTGGCAGGCACACGATATGCGCACTCGGGCTAAGGAGCGTGGAGATCAGTGTCGAAGGAATACATCATGTTCGTCTTAATTTTGGGCTTCAATACATGAAAGGGCGTTTTGTTAATAATATAATTCGAATGGCAATGCCTTTATCTGTAATATTCGGGAATTAATATCTCTAAATTCGAGGCATCTTAGGAATTCGTTCCAGGTCACCTTGCGAACTTCACGGCTAAACTTTGCGACTTCAAATGAGGGCGATAATTCAATTAGTTAGGATCAAAATTAGTAAACTTTCGTTCGTTAGTAGACTACGCCTTTCAATTTGTTGTGTAGTAATTTCCACCTCTTCTCGTAGACCAGGTGACGAGTTAGAATTGTACAATATCCAACAGCCAACCTTTAAATATTTTTTGAAAGTGTTCGCTGAAACATCGGTATTCTTCTTATTGTCGTACACATGTACCCTACTCCCCTCTAGCATCCCAAAGCGCTTGAGTGCATTTGAGATAAATCAATAAATAAATGAAACCCAAGCACGTGTTGGACTCACTGAAAACGCGAAGGCGAAAACCTGATTGGCCTCTTGACACACTTATTGTCGCTGTAACGATATATGTTTTTGTACATATATATATATATATATATATATATATATATATATATATATATATATATATATATATATATATATATATATATATATATATATGTATATATATATATATATATATAGTTCAAAAAATATATATCAAGCACGTAGGAAAAATTGTTCTCGTAAGGACTGACGTTTCGGCCGCGGGACCGGCCTTCGTCGGTCCCGCGGCCGAAACGTCAGTCCTTACGAGAACAATTTTTCCTACGTGCTTGATATATCTTTTTTGAACTGTTACTTCCTTGTCCTGTGTTATCCCTTCATTGTTTGTATATATATATATATATATATATATATATATATATATATACAGGGTGTTTAAGGAAATGTGTCCCATATTCTTAAAGAAACCAGGAAAACGCGGTTTTTGCTCGCTGTCTTCCCAATTGCTTTTTCTGTAGCGGCAGACATTTTAAGACGGTTGAAGACACCATTTGGGGCAGTAATTAGGAAAGTTAAATTAATTCACTTTTTAATTAACGGAGCTACGCAGTTATGTCAAACGAAAGAATTTAATTACTTCATGCGAAGAAGCCATTGCAACTTTAAGTCTCTTGTAATAATTGCGAAGTAATGAAATTCTCCCAAATCAGATCCAGCTTTCCCGGACATCGGCGTTTAGTTCGCGTGCCTTCCACCACGTGCCGCATGGTTTTTATCTTTTAGATGCGAAGCATCTTATGCTCGGGGCTATGTCCGTCCCTCCCGCGTCCCGCGTCCCCCGTCCCCCCGTCCCGCGTCCCGCGTCCGGCCAATTTCATGAAGTAGGAAAGCACCCATTATGCGAACCAGAACACTGTCGTAATATGACTGCCGTCAACCACTACCACAGTCATCATAGTCATGGCTGAGAGCACAGAGAGGCTGCTTAGCAATGGCTAGGCAGGTGGTGTCTGTCGTCCAGGTTGACCCCATTCCTTGATCTTGCTTGCATGTGTTTGGAGGGGGGCTTAGTCCGTCCCACCTTCCCGCGTCCCGCACCACCACAGCGCATGCGCGTCCCCTCCCCCTCTCTCTCCTACGCTCACCCCCTTTCTCTCCTCTAGGAATCCTCTACTCTACGGAGCGGCCCACGCGTCCCACACCCCCCCCACAGCGCATGCGCTTCCCTCCCCTGTCCTCTCCTACGCTCACCCCCTTTCTCTACTCTAGGAATCATCTACTCTACGGAGTGGCGCCCCGCGTCCCACATCCCCACAGGGCATGCGCGTCCTCTCCCCCTCTCTCCTCTAGGAATCCTCTACTCTACGGAGCGGCTCCGGTGTCCCACACCCCCCACAGCGCATGCACGTCGCCTCTGCCTCTCTCTTCTCTCCTACGGTCCCCCCCCCCGTCCACTCCTCTAGGAATCCTCTACGGAGCGGCGCGCACGACAGATGGTGTTACAGCTGCACACTCCGCTGGGGGGCGCCACGGTAGTTCCACGGTATGAAAATGACTGAGCGCGCGCGCCTCATTCTCTCTCCTGTGCAGCGCCGCGATGAGCGCCCGGACCGCTGCCGTGAAATGAGAGCGGCAGCATTCCTCCCGCTCAAGCTAATTATCTCCCCCGCTGCTTCGCATCCACACATGGTTCCCTTTAGCGGGAGATGGGGATATTTTTTTTTTTTTTGAATCTCGCGCGAAGTCGAAAGTTGCATCATGGCTAGAAAAAAAAAGGAAAGAAACAAAACAAAATTAATCCACAACACTGTTTCGCGACTTACCCCCGTATTCACAAACGCTCCTCGACTCGAATTTCGTCCTTCACTTGACAGAGTTGAGCACTGCGCCGCTGCTCGACTGAAAATGACGCTGCGCTTCTCAAGAATCACTGCAGAATATTGCTGATATGCAGTTACTTGCTCTGCCTAGAGACGGCGCTCCCATCGACATTCTCAAGTGAAGGTGAAGCTTTGAGTTAAGGGAAGTTCTAGAATACGGGGGTTAGCTTGGTATGCCACTGTTCGTTATCGACGACAAAGATAAGACCGCCGTCGAGTTGGACCGCTAAAGCACCTAGTCATTTCGCGATTCTTCGGCGCAGACTCGTATTACGCTTCAAAAAAAGTCACAGTTTCGCCACTAGCGCGAAGCAATGAATGCGATAGCAAGAAATTAGTTTGTCACACGAAGAACGACAAGCAGCTCGATACTTGCAGCGCGCCGCCGCAGCACAAAGGAGAACGCTCGAAAAGGACGCATAGGTATACACAGGACAAGCGTGAACTAACAACTGTCGCAGTTGTTGCGTATTTGTATTTGAGCGACGCGCTGTGAGTGTCCACAAATGCAGAAGCCGACACTGTTGTTGCTGTTGCCTCTGACATGGCTCATACCCGCTCAGGGGGGATTGGCCAAGGATTGATTATATAATTATATGACTTTTCGACGCTGTTTGATACTTCTTTTTCTTTTAAAGTGCGGCACGTGGAATGACCTCTCTGCGTCTCCTGCCACGCGGTGGCGTCTGACGCGTGCCCGCTGTTCTTTTTGTTTCATTCTACATCATGAGTGGTACAGAAGGGAGCCACGTTTTTCGTGCGCATCCCAAGGGCAGTTTTCAATTTGAAAGAAACTGTAAAAGCGTCGTGGATAGAAAACACGCTCAAGCTGTTGCGAGATCTGCGTACCGCGAGCGGCAAATGGTGCATATGAATAGCTCGCCGTTATATCGCTGGCACGAGCATGACGTGTGGCTGTGTTGGCTAGCAGGCTGCAGAGCGAGGGGTCGCTGGTTCAAACCCCCGTAAGGTGGTCTGGAATGACGGCGTCGACATGCAGACGGCGACGGCGAAAATCAGCCGAGAGTGTCCATATAATTGCTATCGCAATAAAAAGAAAATGGTGCCCCACTGCATTGGAGATCTTGAAAGGGCAGTCAAAGGTATTCATTTATTTTCTTTTCACTTTTTTTTTTCTTTTTACCGCAGAGGTGTTACGCCCGCCATTTCTTCGGTTCGCGATGTAGAGAAGAAACTATCATTATGCCGGCGTAGCCACGTCAAGCCAACTTAAAATTTGCTACGCCTAGTTAATCCAAAGTAATCATAGACAAGCGTTATTAAGCCTTGTTGGGTATGGTAAAACCAAATTAGCTCTGCATAACTAAGCTGATCAAGTCCAAGCTTAATAAGACCTAATTAAGCCAAGCTGAGATTCTTGCGTGCATAGTCATGCCGATCTTGTGCAAGATGTGCCGAGCTAAGCCTAATTAATACTAATGAAGGCTCAGTCAGGCTAGTGCTAACTCAGCGAATTACCTAATTAAGCTTAAGTTGACAAGAGATGCAAGCTAATTGAGGGTGGCCTCGAATATGCAATTAAGTTTATTAGCATAATTCACCTAATTATACTATTCTTAGGGTTAGGTTGACTTGGGATGTAAGCTATTTGAGCCCAAGCCTCGAATATGCAAGTTAGGCCAATAAAAGTAATAGAGGTTTTTAAGGTAGTACATGGCACTGTGATTGCCAAGTGATTCCCAGTGGAACCCAATTGATAACTAGGCAACACTCGTGCATCACAATGTGATCACGTCAGGCCCGTAGGCCGTGCTGGGTGCCCTAGGGGCCCGGGACTCCCCCGAAATTTGGATGGAGGGGGTGTTTTACCGAGGACAAAAAATAAAAATAGGTATTTTTCAAGTCCTTCAACAAGTGCCTCCCCCCCCCCCCCCGCCCCCCCCGAAAAAATTTCTGGCCACGGGCCTGGATCACGTGAACACTTCGTGTATGGGCTGTGAACGCCCTTGTGCCTAGTAAAGCAGGAGCAGGCGAGTGCCGATCAGCACTGCTCTGCCCCAGCTTGATCGACTCAGCGCAAGCTGCGCACATTTTACAGTGTCGGAAATTTTCTCTAGCTGCTCAGAAAGCGATGACACTTCTTATAGTACTTGTTGGGGCTTTTCGTCCTAAAGACATGATATAATTGTGAGAGATGCCGCAGTGGAGAGCCCCCGGTAGTTCAACCACGTGGGGTTTTTAACCTGCACCTAAATCTGAGCACAAGGGCTTCGGCATATTGCGTCCATCAAAGTGCGACCGCCGCGTCCGATAATCGCTCGCGCGAACTAATACGGTGTTGCCTAACATATACATGGCTCACAGTGCAATGTAATGATTCCAGAAGGTGTTGGCGCACACAAATCGGCACGTAGCACATGATCAGGCACTTGTGCTGCCGCTACAGATCTGCCGATCACCGGCTCCGTTCATCGAAGCGCGCAACGAAACAAGAAACACTACCTAAATATTGTCACTTGAACTCGCTCATGTATATGGTGTGTTTAATAAACTAGAATTAACAGTAATAATATTTCGGGTTTTACGTGCCAAAACCATGATATGATTATGAGGCGCGCCGTAGTGGAGGGCTCCGGAAATTTCGAGATGTGCCGCCGCCTTGTACCACGGCGGCGGCACATCGACAGTGGCTCCACGGCCATCATATTCATTCATTAAAAAAAAACGGAATAGAATTACAATAAAGAAGGGTGTAAGGCAGGTAGCTGCGATCTCTCCAACGCTATTCACCGCGTTCACAGAAACTTTTCACGGGAGGTTTTCAGAGCTTTCGATTGAGAACATCAAAGGATACAGTTAGGTAATAGAGAGTAACTTAGTAACTTGCGATTCACTGATGACATAGCCCTGCTAAGTAAATCGGGGAAACTATTGAAAATCAGTTACTGAATCAGACAGGAAAAACCTAACGGTGGGTCACAAAATTAATATGCAGGAAACTAAAGTATATAGTCTTCAACAGACTCGGAAGAGAACAGTGGTTTGCGATACCCATTGAGGCAGTGGAAGTGCTAAAAGAATACGTCTGTATAGGGAATGTAGAGAGCGCAGATACGAGCCATTAGACTAGAGTAAATGCAAGAATAAGAATGTTATGGTGCGCAATAGGCCGGTATTCTGAGATTCTCAGGAGGAAAGTGTGTAACAGCTGCATTTACTGGTACTTACCTATACGGGCAGAAACCTGGGTGTTTACTAAAAGGCGTGAAGCGTTGGTCTTAAATTCAGGACGACGCAGCGGGCGATGGAAAGATTTATGATAGATGTAACCTTATAATGAACAAAAAGCGGTCAAAGTGGGTGAGAGGCTTTCGCACACACCCGTGATAACGGAAGGAGGAAATCGAGCATCTCTCAGTCTATTAATCTGATTACGAAATCTCGTAACAAGACGGTGCTCACATGACTTTAATAGAGCTGAAATGTGTGCAAAAACCTCTTGCAGAAGTTCAAATGTGGTAACAAAGTGCAGGAGCCAAAAGAAAAACTGAGCATGCACGTCATACCTTGCGTTCGCCGGCTCTCGCACAACACAAAGAAGATCGCAGCCGCATTGTTTTTTCTGCTCCATGCAAGCTAGCCAGAATTTGCCCTTTGATGGCGAATAAACAGCCCACTGCATGCACCAAGAAGCACGCCACGCGATACACTGAGTGTGTCAGCAATGTAGTCTACAATATTCCCCTAAGCTGCGGTAGAGTGTACATCGGCCAAACGGGTCGGTGTTTCAACGAATGTGCGAGTGAGCACCGCTTGGCGGTCAGCAGCAACACGGGCGCGCACTTGGCAAACCACTGCAAGAGCTGTGGTTGTGCGCCACTCTTCAGCCAAACTACGTTTTTCAGGAGGGCAAACAACCGCACTGAAAGGGACACAATTGAGGCATACCTGATTAAAATGGCAGGTAGCCAGTGCGTCAGTGCCCCATCACTAGATCTGAGCTAGAAGGAAGTGACATTTTTGAAAGATAGCCTGCATTGATGTTAGGTTTACATTGTGCGCTGCCGATTTTGCTCTGCAGGGTTGACACTTGTTATGGGCATGGCATGTGTTTACAGTTCGGTTAAGTGTGGGTTCCGGCGCATGCCTAGACTCTGTTTTAGTGGCTCATGATGATTTGCTTGTGTTGCCATGTGTCTATTTTTTGTTGCGAGATCACCCTGTTTGACAGCCTCTATAAATCGGCGTGGTTTCTGAGAATAAACAGTTGGAAGTTGGCGCCCGTGTCTGTCAGTTCCTTTCTTCACTTCGTCCCCGTACTCTTTTGCGGCGTGACTTTTTTCCTGGAGTATGAACCAACTAGCTCAGCAACAAGCCCTGTTGACTTGCATTTCAAGGGCCTTTTCAATCGTCGTGGCCTCCGAGACGAACTCCGTGACCGTCTTAGAAGGCTTGCTTACAAGGCCGGCGAACAGTTCCTGCTTAACTCCCCGCATCAGAAAGCGAAGCTTCTTCTTCCCAGACATATTAGGGTCAGCATGACGCAACAGGCACGTCATTTCCTCGGTGTATATCCCGACGTTCCCGTTCGGCAGCTGTACACGACTCTCCAGCAAGGTTTCTGCTCTTTTTTCTGGACGACGCTTGTGAAGGTGTCCAGGAATGCGGCGCGGTAAACGTCCCAGGTCGTGAGCGTGGCTTCTCGGTTCTCGTACCAAGTCCGAGCGGCGTCTTCCAGGACAAAATAAACATGCCGCAACTTATTATCATCGGTCCAGTTGTGGAAAAGAGTGGCGCGGTCGAACCTTTCAAGCCAACTCTCCGGGTCTTCTAGTGATGAGCCGCGAAATGTGGGTGGCTCCTTGGGTTGATGTAGCCGGATCGATGTAGGGGCTACTGGAGGGGTCATAGTTGTGGTCGAGGTCGATGTGGTTGTCTTGGGATGCGGGTGGTTTCGGGAAGTAGCCCGCGCTCCGGCTGTAGTCCCTTCTGCCTGCGACTAGTTTAACGTTCCGGGTTCTCGTTAGCGTCAGCTTCTTCGCGGCTGGGGCTTGGGTCAGCACTACTGGTGGGCCTCCGGAACATGAACGAAGCAGCACCTCCGCCAGATGTGACATGGTCGTGATGTTACGAAGGCGGCAGATGGCATGTCCAAGATGAAACTGTTTATTTGGCCGAACTTGAGGTCGGTAAACGGAAAGTCATATTACAGCAATACGCACTGGCACTGATAGCGGCGAACGCAGCGTCGGCCGTCGATCAACTGACGAGCGGTGAAGCGCGTCGGCATTTATACGTGTGTCATTGAATATTCCTGCCTTATCACTGGTTGTCGCGCAGGCTCTGAAATAAGCGAGTGTTCGCGTTTTGCGCGCAATCTTAACCAAACGATCTACAATAACCGCGAAGCTTCTCGAACAATGAGGCGCGGTTGGCGCTGAGCATTGCTGACAGTCCTTGTGGGCGAAAATCGAATACGGGAAAAGTGAAAATAAGAAACGCTCGTGGCATTAGGATTGTAACGGCCCTCAATTGATGCAAAAGCTCTGAGATCCTGAGCGCAGAGCTCCATTCCTCTTCGGTCGTGCGCTGAGTACTCTGTAGTGAGGGTCACTGCCAGAGCAAGTGGTCTAACGTAGATGCGGAGCCACAATCTGGACATGTTGGATCAATGCCTTCAGTGAACTGGCTGTGAGAATACAGAGTGATAGTCTGCGCTTGTCTCGTGGTTTCTTCCCTTCGTGTTCGTGTGTCGTTTTTGCGCAAAATGCCATTCACAATGCAATACCAACTCGCCCAACGTTCTGTTCTTCTAAGAGAATAAAGACTGGGGTATGACCTGGTTTGAAGCATGCGGAAGGTAGATGCCTGTGCTCTAGAGAGTTTCACATGAGGAAGGGGGAAGACCCTTCGGCCCAACTGGTAATCTTTCGTCACCTCGTAGAAAGTTAGGAGAACGTCCCTAAAGACCGCTAGGTTGAGTCTCACGCAACCTTTAGGGTATAAGAATAAAAAGAAAGCTCTCTATGTCATCATTTTCATATTGCTCTGAAATTCACATTTATATCGCAAGGACAATCTTGAATTTCACTTATTTTATTCAGATAAAGGTTGGCCTGTATCAACGTGATTAACTTCCTTCTTGATCCTTTGAGATTGAGGGCGCTGCTCACCCTCATTAACTTATGATCAACACAAGTTACCGTACCAACTACTTAGTTCGATGTTTTCGGTTGCACGCGCTGAAGACACAGTAATATCGCGAGAAATGATGTGATACAAGAGGGTGGGTTAATTTTAATCACTTCAAGCCCTCTCTAACCTTCAATCGCTGTATAGTGCATGGGCATTCCAAGAATAGCACCAATCAGTGTTTACTGAACCTCTAATAGTTTTTTTTTCATGGTTCTGACGTCGTCCTTGCTTCCCTAATTTTACTCCTCAAAAAGGAGAGCTTGGTAGTCAAGGTATCACAGTTATTATTGCTGCGTTAAGGGCAAAGCTACGAAATTCAGCGAACGCACTCTTTGAGCGGTCGCTACTTTGGTATACTGACTTGACAAATATTTCGTTATGTGGCTTTAGGAAAAGCAGTACTTATCCCACTTGCAAGCACGTTCCTGTCAATCACTTTCGTATCACAAATGTTATACAACATGGTTATTTTGAAGCGCATTTGATTGTTTTTTAAGTGTTTTAGTAAAAATGATTGTGGTGCATGCCCCTCTGCAGAGAAATAAATAAATCGTCGTTTTAGGGCGTCTGGTTAAGCAATTTCAAAGGGTAACTGTCCGCTCCCTTAGTGGCAGGCCCGTAGCCAGGAATTTTCTTTTTTTTTTTTTTTTTGGGAGGGGGGGGGGGGCACTTGCTGAAGGCATCGACATCTTGAGAAATAAAATTTTAAAACACCCCCCCCCTCCATGAAAACCTCGGGCGGGGGGGGGGTTGGGAGGTGAGGGGCGAGCCCTTAGAGCATCCTCACTGGCAACGGGCCTGCCCAGTGGCATTGGTGAATAGTCTTATGCGATTGCGAAACAAAAACAATGGAATGAACCCTCAGTGGAATATTTTATCGTTATCACGACCCAGGATAACAGCAATAGAAATAAAGGAATTCACTGATGCGCCATGGCATTAACGTTAAGAAACACCTATTCACGCAGCCACCCAATTACAAAATATTTCTGTGCGTATCAGATGTAACTTATTTAAGAGACCTGCTAAAATTTATCAGATCTGAGAATGCGAAGATACCCTGTCACACTCAAGTTATACCGCTGTGCCATGATCAAAGCGTACTTGCTGTATAACACGTAAGGAAGACAACGTGGTGCTCGGGAACGGGTGCATGCTAGTGAAATGGTAAAGACGTCGACGGCACAATACAAATAACCCTTTTTTTTAGGGTTTATATAACGTTTTGAAACAACCCAATTATTGGCCAATCACCGACAGTCGGTGTGATCCACAGTGTTTCGGTGAACAAGACTCTGGGGAATTGGCCAAGAAAGCGCAGTCTAACCTTTCGATGAGAACTGCACTAGTGGTTATTATTATGTTAATAAAAACAACAAAAATAAAATAAAAAAAATTCAAAACATTACAAAGAGAGAGAGAAAAGAAAATAACAGCAAATAATGAAATTCTCAAATTTTGAGCACACCAGACAGCTGTTTTCCTCACCCAACAATTTGGAATATATGGGCTACCTTTTAACACAGTTATTAAAATTACTTCAAGGGCATTTATTAGAGTAGAGATTTAAACTGGCATACGTTAATTGGCTTGAATTATATTTCAGGCCGCATCAAATATGTCCCTCTGGCAATGTCCCAAAACGGAGGCGCCGAAGTTTAGCACAGTTTCCGCAGTTAACTGTTATCTACATTCGAATATGGAATAACTAGGAGTCTTTTTCTAAGTAATAAGTATCGGCGACATGATAAAAAGTATTTTTCAATAGTTTCTATTTCTTCGCAGAATGGACAGAGGGGTGATATCGCCAGAGCAGCTCTGTGTAAATATAGTTTTAAAGGGGGGATACGGCATCCAAATCTAGTAATCATAACTTCAAACTTTCTAGACTGACTCCACTGAGGTTTCCATGAAAATTTGAGGTGGTGACATCCTGTACATTTTGTTACTATCTCCATTGTATCTGTACGAATTGCCAATTTTCTATGTATGATCACGGTTATATATTCTACTTCTAGGAGTATCGAAATTATTGGGCCATCAAGCGATACTCGTGCTAAGGAATCGGCTAGTTCATTTAATTATATTCCACAGTGACCTGGAACCCACACTAACGCTTCAGCTGTGGCAATATTAATGTGTGGAAAGTCATTAGAGCTCGTGATCTGTACACACCGAAAGGGAATCTGTTATTGTGATTGCTGTGTTTTCATTCGAAGGGGAGTTTTCGAAGCGCCAAAATGATAGCCACGAGCTCAGCTTCAAAAACAGGAGTCAAACCTGGCAGCCGCACTGAGAACAGAGCAGCCGGCCCAGCGAACGAGCGTTATCTTCGTTCTGTTCTTGACAAAACTTTTCAGTATGGCCAATTGAAATACACGGAAAATGACACGAAGCTTCTTCTCTCTCGCATAGACGCCCACACACGCAATGTATTGCACCTCCAAGCATCTCACAAATGCAATATATCCTACAGAGACGGATAACATTAGAGGTGATAGTTGGCGAAGATGACGCATTCATAACTGCAGATTTTTCATGGCCGTATAGTGCTTGAGCGAGGATAACTGGTGTCTTTTTCTTCGAGAACCTTCACGGCGTGGATTTCTGGGGAACTCAGGCTAATGAGTGCGCCGTGTTATCTTAAGAAGCCTATACCAAAAAGTGTTTCTCGCGAATATTCTTCCAAGATTACGATTGTAGCAAGGTAAGTAATGTCGTGAACAGTGACTGTTCCCTTGCATATGCCAATGGGTGTTATTAAGTGTCCTCCAGTCGTTATGACATGGGGGTCTTCACATGCAGTCGTAACTTTCTTCCTTTTGACGGCGGATGACCAATTCATTATTTAGTCGTTCAATCCTGCGTCCGCTAAGTCTCAGGGAAACAATATTACGCGTCCGTAAGGCGGTGACTGCCTGACCGTGGAACGACGTCGTGCGTTACTATCAGGTCACGCTATCGGATCACGGCTGTGTTGGGTTCTCCGACTGTTAATACACGTTGCGTGTTTGATTCATTGTTATACAGCGTGGACACCAATTCATGGTTTCGTCATGATGCCAGCGTGTACTCGTTACGTTGCGGAAACTGTGCTATAAATCAATCTTGCAACGTCGACATCGTCGGCGGCGTAGGGTCTCCGCTTTTTCGACGAAGTGCTACCGCCCCTACATGGGTTGCTGCTTTTAGTTTTCCGCATAAGGGCTGACCGACTGAGCCCGTGTTAGACCAGCGTATTATGGTCAACGCTGAGGTGACAGGTATTGTCCTGGTGATGGTGAACGCTATTTCCGCCAAGGTCTTCCTTCATTTGAGGCAGCCGGCAGTGCCTTGTGGCCGCCCACCACGCTCAGAACGCGGTGCGTTGAAGGTGAAACAACGTCGTCTCATCATTTCGTTGTACTGACAGGAGCGATATACCTGTGGCCGGCCTCCTTGCAGTGTTAAGATTGCGGGCAGTGGTTAGGGGCACGCCAAACGTCCGTATTCCTCGGAGGGTTGTGCTAGCCGACAATCGGATAGTATGGTGTCGTAGGCGGCGACGTTCTCTAACAACGTAACCGCCGCAGTGCGGCGTCTTCACGTGGGCGCGGAGGGGGAGCATGACGGCGTACTGCAGCAGCGTAGCTCATAACTTGCGGTGGCTGCTTCGCTGGCTGAGGAACACCCAATGACCGCTGTATTTCCTCGCGAACAACCTCATTAATCGGCATTTGGTGAGGCTGCGGTGAAGGTAAGAGCCCACACAGCTGCTCTCTCTCGGTGCCTCAGATGGTTTCGCACAGGTCGTCGGAACCCAGGGCTTGAGCAGCTGCGCTGTCTGCAATAAGGCGACGATTGTATTGCTGGGTGAACATCGTAACCGTCTTCTCGATCGTCGTCACCTCAAAGAGAAATTCTTCTCTCGGAGGCGACGACGTTCATTCATACCTGCAGATATCTTCATGCGTGCCTACATACGTTTCGTGCTGACCTAACAATGAACAAACAACTGTCAAAATAAAATTTTATATGAGCGCTACAGTTATCCATAGGCAAACAAGCGTTCACCCGCTCAAGGCATCACCGCTACGGCCATAACTTCATCATCGCCTTGTCTAAAATTGATCAGGACTTCGTAAGACAGTTCGCGCATTCTATCGAGGACAACAATCCTGGAGGCAGGAAGACTCTCAACAATGTTACAATCCCTATTTTTAGAAAATCTTCATTTAGGAACTCTCTACGATAATTAATTCATGGTTTCATGCATGGACTCCCAAGGTTCCCCATGACGACTTGTAAAGATGACATAATCAACATATAGGACATATTGAAGTGGGCATTAAAAATTGTTTTAACGCGATAGCGTTAAAGAGCTCGTTTCGCAGAAATTCCGGCGTCGGCGTCGGCGTCGTTGTCGGCGTCGGCGTCGTTGGTTGTGAGCGAAAAATCATCATCTTGTCCGTGACCGAAAAATCATCATCTTGTCCGTGACCGAAAAATCGAGAAAGATGCAAATAAAATAAATAATAAAAATTTTCGGGTCCGAGTGAGGATCGAACCCGGGTCGTCTGCGTGGCAAGCAGGTGTTCTACCACACAGCATTGCCTCTGCTTGGATATACTGTGAAAATAACTTCCTCTGCTTGGAAATGGAGTGAAAATAACTTGCATGCTTCGCAAACGCAAGCGTCCTTTATATAGGCGTCGCAATATAACATGTAAGATCCCAGGAATATTGCGTGGTACAAGCGTAAATTGCCATCGGGCGTCAGAATATGTGACTATCGTAACGATTCCATAGTTTAAAGCCAGCCACCCATTACAAACGGCACACACCTTACTGCGCGTATTCCCTTAACACCACGTAGTGGGTGCATAGCAAGTTCGAAAACATTTCCCACATTTGCCGCGCATAATTTCTCCTGGTTTAAACCATACTACCCATTACATAGTATGCACTAAGTGATTGAAGTACGCAGTAGGGACGGGATATCGCTATCGCGTTCAACTCTTAAAGGCGAAGCTTAAGGGTCCCCCCAATTTTTTATATCGGCGGAATGTGGTGCAAACAATTTTTTTAGCTGCTCAAATCACAACACGCTTTGCTGAGGCCTGTCCTTGAAGGTTGTCATGAATGTGTTATGTTTAGGGTGACATATATTTACCTCGCATTTTGACACATTTTTTTTCCATTCTTCATCATCTTCGTTTCTTTATTCGTGCTGGCATAATAACAATAGGGCGTGATTAAACTCGTGCGACCTTCAGAAGCGATTACAGCGCAAGACAGTTTTTTATTCAATGACCATACAACCGTCGCCATGACAAACTCATTTATTTTTTGTTTTTATGCTACTTGTCTTTTTTTTTCTTTTCGCCAGTTGTGCGGCCACGACTCCAGGCAATCGTTACTAGAAGGTTACTGCATGAGCCGCATGCAGTTTCCAGGACCGGCAGCTCCAACTCCAAACACGTCCGTATTCTTAGGTCGGCAAGTGCAGTTCATGCGACATTCGTTGCTTGTTTCATGTGGTCTATAATTGCACTGTAATTAAAGGCAGTGAACATTTCATAAATAGATACGACCTACACATGATCATGTCGAGCGAAGCAATCTTGTCGATAAATTTGGAAAGGGCTACTGCAGTTGCAGTGTCTAAATTGCATATTTGGTGAGGTCGCTGCTATGTCCAGTACGCCAATTTCCGGCCAGTGTGGAACACTGTTTTTGCCTGTTGGCATCACGCAGCACTGTTGACGTCACGTAGAATGTTCAGCACTCGCCGTAATGGCAACTGGCGGACCTGACTTAGGCTCCTACGTTTAAATGCACATATACGTATACCCTATAAAGTGGACGGAGGGATGACCGCCACCGTAGCTCAGTGGTAGAGCATCGGACGCGTTACTCGAAGGTCGCAGGTTCGGTCCCTGCCAGTGGCAAGTTGTCTTTTCGTCCACTTTTCTTTCTTGACATTTACATTACAATTACTTCTAATAATATCCCCTATACTTTCCTTGGCGTCATTGTCTGTTAGTTCACATTGATATTGTGTTTAACAAAGCAAACTAGCCCTTAAATTTACAATTATTTCCTTCATACAACATAAAGGGTCATATCTGGCTCTTTGCCGAGTAATCGCCCCAATGAAACTTTTATTTCGACGTCATTCTGAAGTATCATTACCTCACAGTCATTTCAACGATTAACTGGTGCATCTACGTAATCTTGATCACATCTCAATGTATAAAGGCCACGACCAGAAGTGATGTACGCATATGGTACCAAATAAATAAGTATATAGCAGCGCCAGTGCATTGTGCAAATGCAAGTAGCAGAAGTTATTTGTGTGAGCTTCTAATAACTTCATTTTAGAAATGCTGCGTGGTCGAACAGCAATCATACATTTTAATCACTCAAGAAACGCGGAGATCAAGAAAGCATGATGAAAATGCTTGCGCGTCCCTCGTGCTCGGCATGGCGCGAGCCGTGCATGAGGGACGAAAGGCCTACGCTTCTACTTGGGGGTACCACAGCCAGGTTTGCACGTGAGCTTCTGGCGCTGGAATTTGGACATTGTTGCAAGGTCTGTGACAGGCTGGGGTTTGACTGTACTGTCTCGGCCAAGAAAGGGCGCAAAGTAGCCAAGAAAGCCACGTTAAGCCCCTCAGATCGCCCAGCTTCGCTGTTGCTTATACTTTACACGTCTAGAGTAAACTTCTTCATTTTTATATGACGCTCAAACACGAAACATGCAAAATGTCACTCACCGTTTGGTTACATTGCTCCATCACAGGCAAAGTACCTTGAGAATATCGTATCGCTCTGCAAATAGTTTTGAGTTATAGGTTATCAAAACCGACGCATCAGGTGTTGATTCCATATATGAGTTTCTGACTGCAACAGCATCTGATCTAATGGCCTCGCGCGATTTTCCAATGGTGAAATGTAGAAGCCACTCCGATAAAGAAATAAGCTAATATATCTACCCCTGGATCCGCGCATGCGGCTACGATACATGTAGGCCATGCACAGTGTTTCAAGATATGTGTGCTAAAATCATCAAAACTAAGGCAGATATGAAATATCTTCTGGACGCCCTCCTAATTTTTATCTATAGTGGTAGAAACCTTAAGATTGCTAGCCACCCTTTCCATAATGGTGAAGCTGTTCGCCTCGGTGGATCAGTGGCTGGAGTGCTCGGCTGCTGACCCGAAGGTCGCGGGTTCGATCCCGGTCGCGGCGGTCGCATTTTGGTGGAGACGAAATGGTAGAGGCCCTTGTACTGTGCGATGTCAGTGCACGTAAGAGAACACCAGTTGGTCGAAATTTCCGGAGCTCTCCACTACGGCGTATCGTGGTTTTGGTATGTAAAACTCCACATATTAATTAAGTCATTGTAATGCTAGCTTTCATCTGATGCAGTTAACTCTACTAATGGCGGCTAGCAGTTTACTGGAAGCGGCGTGTTAAAGTGCTGTTTTATTGCGCTCTGACTCGGGAAATGTGCACTCGCGCTCTCTTGATGTAAACACCCATAATATACATGCCCCAGTACGTGCAACTGGGATCTCATCTCCATTGAATAACAACACCTGCCGCCATTAATTGGGCAAATATGTAGCGCAGGGAAGTGCTCTTTCGGATTATTAAAAGGGTGTATTACGGCAGTTATTGAAGAAATAGTATTTTATTGGTGGAGAAAGGCGATCAATTCGAATAGAAGAATTAGACCACATGCTGAGAATAGCCCATTGCCACTTTGACATTTCCAAAAAGCGGCCGCGGGTAGTTTTAGCAGAGTGGCGAAATCGCACCAATTTCGCCAGTGAAACCGAAACGCGAAAGAGCCCAACTGCCGTATTCTTCCGAGACTCCCAGAATGAGTGAGCGTCGTTACATCTATCATCTACGGACCTCGCTTCGTGGGTGCACGGAACCCGCGGGGTATGATAACGAATGAAGAAAAACTAACACTACTAAAATTGTTGTCGCGAACAGTGACGTCATTCTGATCGTCTACTAGTTCCGTTCATTGCCGTTTCTTTTTTTTTCGGTTTTGCCGGTGAACTTCGTCGAATTTGCTTATTCCGCAATAATTACCGCACGCCGCCTTTTCGAAATCTCACACGGTGTTAGGCTTTTCGTAGGAAGGACTTTAGAGGGGCCCTGCAACGCTTTCCAAGTAGCCGCGGAATGAATTCACTAAAGAAGCTTATTGCCTCACGAGTTTACCACCGCAAAATTTTTAGAATCCGTCCAGTACGAGCGGAGCTACAAAGATTTGTCGCATGCTACAATTGTATTCTCTATTCTTTCGTCCCGACCAAAGCGCTGGAAGCTATAGGCAGGGGAGGGATGGCATGGGGAAAGAAAATGCGTCACGCGTGCCTCGTGATCTTGAGCACTTTTTCTCTTCTTTTTTTCTCCAATGAGCGGCTTTTCAGTGCGATCGCACACGCACGCGTTAAGAACGCGTGGACAAGTCGCGGCCTCCCGCGGCGGCCCCAGTAACGACCGAGCGCGCCATGCTCAAATCAGCCAATGGCTGATACTTTGCCTGGGATGTAGTGATTTCTGAGCCTGTAAAGTCTTTTGTCGAGAGAAGAGAAAGCAATTTTCAGCGGACTTTGAGAATTCATTTTAAAGTCCAGGCCGCGTGCTGCGTGATAATATTTCGCTGTCGTGTTCTCAAGAGCCTCGACTACCGATCGGAAGCGTTTTCTGACCATGCTCAAAAAGTGTTGCAGGGCACCTTTTAAGTTCTCCTATTTGACCCGTTCTCCATGAACCACTAACTGAATTGGTAATGCATTTATTTTCTTAAACTAGTGCTGTAATTGGCGTCTCTAATAACCTAATATGTCTGCCGCAACAGAAAAAGTAATAATGAAGGCAACAAGCAAATATTTCATTTCCCTTATTTTTTAGAATTTTCGAACACATTTTTTTGAAACACCATGTATAGGACGCATATATATTTAGCTGTCCCATCAGAGAGGAAATGACAGCGCCAATAGAAAAAAAGCTTGCAGCAATTTATGTTTGCCGCTGCATAAATGTAAGCATAACCATTTATAAGCAACTGCGTTATAGGCGAGTAAAATTAGCTGTTCTCGCCCACAATATCCACAAACTTCTGTGAAGTTGCGAGTAAAGAGTGGGACATTGTTTCATTACACTATAGTTGTTCCATTGGGTATCTTCTGCTTCCGGTGTTCGCTTAAAAATATTCTGGGTATGTAAATATGGCGCAAAACTATCTGCTATGCATTATATGCAGGAAACGGTGCTATAAAACGGGATGAAGCGAAAGAGCACAGACCAGTACACTGACTAAAAACCAATTTCTTATTCTTTCAGGCTGAATATATACTAAACCCATCCAGCAAAACAACAACAAACTTTAAGGACACTTCATCTTCATGAGTCGAAAGCGACAGTGTAATAGCTTCCCTTCTCGGTGCCGGTATCGGTCTTGGTACCTCAACCACTGTAGGAAAAGGAACGTCTGTGCGAGTAACATTGGGCGCTTAAAACTGTCCTAAAACA